>JAWWEW010000077.1:2452093-2514009 GCA_035583185.1 Anabacerthia variegaticeps
GCTCTTTGCTGGGGATTTGGGGGGTAGGTAAGGTGTGTGGCTGAGCACGCAGAGGAGAGGGACACAGTGAGGCTGTGGGAAGGCACCTGGATTTCAGCGTACTGAGATGCCCAGAGTCGCCAGCGCCGTGGAGCGTGGCGGGCCAAGTCTCAGACCTGCCAGGGCGAGGGTCGCCAGTCTCTCTCCCCGAGCAGCAGCAGAGCGCCCGGCTCTCCAGGAGCTCCCGGAGGGGACGGGGGAGGTGGCACCACGGGGACTGCAGGGCTTTGCCGAAGGAAGAGCCCCGGGTATGATCCAGACCGAGGGGGCAGCAAGGTGGGATAGTGCCTTGGCCATGCCCAGGCAGCCCAGCTGCTCCAGGAGAGTGAATGGGAGCCGGGGCGGGACGGAGGGAGCCTGCAGGGAGCCGCTCTTTGCTCCTCAGTCGTCGCAGCTGGAGCACAAGGCGCCGCCAGGCAAAGTCTCCCCCGCTGCCATGCGCCTGCCTTGTGCTAAGATCAACAATTTTAAGTGCAAAAGCCTGTGCTGGCCTGTCGCTGTCATCAGTATTAATATTTTAGCAGCTCCCAGAACCTTTCAGCAGGGCCACACAATGCTGACACAGGAGAAGAGATATAAAAACGTCCCACTGCCCGCCCCAAGGAATACGCTGTCTAGACACATTATATAATCACATTTTGCCCTCTGCCAGGACACTTCGCAGAGGATCTCAAAGCACTTCCCAAAACTGCTAATTGAGCTTTGGAGTCCAGCTGGGAGGGAACTGCTCTGGCCGGGAGCCCTCTCCTCCAGAGCAGGTGCCCAGGGGCTCCCAGAGCACTCGCCCGCTTGCTGCTTTGCCTCCACTAAACCAAGGAACTGGTGCCAAGAGGAAGAGGTGTGATCAGCCCCGCACTGTCGCTGACAGAGGGTGGAGGCTGCTCAAGTGGGGACAGAGCACACACTGCTCTGAGCACCCCCAAGGCCATGGGGACCACGGCTTCAGGAGGCTCCAGGGACTCCAGCTGCCAGGGAGGTGGAAGCCAGGATCAGGGAGTCCCAGTCTGAGCTACTTCAGGGTCTGTCGGTCTTGGAATGAAAGCAGATGGCCCAGCAGCAGCAGATCTCACCTGTCCACATCAGGTGCCCCTTTTCCTGCTGGTCCTGAAGCCAGGGTCAAGTGCCTGGGAACAGCAGTGTGACACCACTGAGCCTCAGTCTGGCTCATGGTAAATCACTTTGGGTTTTCAGAACCCTTTCTCTAAAGCTCAGTGCATTTGTTTGCTGTGCCGTCTGATTTTCACAACATAGGATGGTTTTTTTCCTCTCTATAAATAATTACAGGCACTCTAATGGATCTCAAACATTGCAGTACCTTGGCTGCCAGGAGCCTGACGATGATGGTGTAGCCTTCTTCTCCAAGGAGCAGAGACAGGGCTACTTCTCCACCACATTTTTCATTTACTTTAATCCTTCCAGTCTCATCCTGACTCCACCGCAGGGCAGGGATGGGGATGTACTCCCCTTCCAGGCACAGAGATCAAGAACTGCAGGGGTGAGGCCTCTTGCCTGACCCACATCTCCCAACATTCCAGCATGGGGAAGCAGGGATGCATTGTTTCCCCCTCAAGGAACTCTGGCTTCCCTGTCCCAAGGGCAGCCCTTCACATTACTTCTCCCCAAGATATTGTTTGGGCCAAGACCACAGAGATGCGTTGCCCTTGAACTTTTTGGTTTGCTGCAGATATCTCTGAAGCTGAGGACAAATCTCTAAACAAAGAGAAGTTGGCCTCCATCTGCAGCACCCTGAAATGCTGTGGGACAGAGGAGCAGAAGGAACAGCATGTCCAGCCCCTCCATCGTGCTGCATTTACTCACAAAGTTTCTCCCACCCGTGTGCTCTGTTCCGTACAGCAGTTTGTGCACTCAAAAGAAGAGAAATGAGCCAACGTGGAACAGGAATGGGCACTGCCAGGAGGGAACTACAAGGGAGTAGACACTGTCAGGGTGATGCTTTCCCTTTCGTCATGTTTCTGTAGCTCAGCAGCTTCATGTGCAGTAAATGGGGAGTTTTACAATTACCCCAACGTTCTATGTCCTCTGGCAGCTCTGACATCCCCCACACAGGGAGGTGCTGGCGCTGCCTAGGGACACCACGGTGGCACCTCACCCATGAGCCAGCTGATGGGTGGGGATGATGACCTGTCCCAGACACGATGCCATTGAGACATTGCCAATCCCAGACATGGAGCCCCAGGACTCCAGGGAAGGAGTACCCCTGCTGTGACACCCACCAGAGTCCCCTGGCACCGGCTGGCTGTGATGTCCAGCTCTCTGGGTGCAGTGAGAGCTGTGTATCCCCTTCCCTGGCACCGCATGGCAGGGGCCAGCACCAGGCAGAGCTCAGACTTCTGGGCACCGGTGCCCATGGAAGACAGATGGGCCCAGGAGGGGCCGTGCCCAGGGGCTGAGCAAGGGCACCACAGCCAGGGAAGGCCAGTGCAGGGTGGTTCAGGTCCGGCATCACTTTCCAGGAAGGCTCACTGGCTCCTTGGCCACCGTGCTGAGCTGTGCCAAGCTGCTCCAGCAGCTGCCGTGGCCGTTCAGCAGCTGTTGAGCTGTAATTGCTCATTGAGTCATAATTTATTTTTTTTTCCCGGTGAAAGCAGCACTGTCAGGGAATTAAAATCTTTTCAAAAGCCCATAAAGATTTCATAAACGTTTCAGAGCCAGATCAGGGAGGGTTTAGAGCCTTCACAGCCAGGAACCAGGGCAGGCAATAGGGAGACCAGCAGCAGAATGCTCAACAGCTGTAACTGGTTAAAGGAATAACAGCACCAACCCCAGGGGAGCTGAGTGAGGCTTCACTGCTCCTGCCCACACCCAGCACGGGGCAGGACTGGTCCCCAGTCCATAGCCTGGGTGCAGGGGCCCTTGTTGGCTATGGGTTGTACACCCTGATTCCCATGACATGCCATTGATGCAGGTTGTGGGATGCCAGGATGTGGCACGGCAGCTCCTCCAGACTCCAGGAGAGCAAAAAGCTGACACAGCAAGTGCAGCTGCATCAGCCTCGGTCATAGCAGCATCTTGGCTCTCACCTGTGCCGGGTGATCCTGCTCTGACCACTGTGGAGATCAGCCCAGCATGGACGAGGGGCAACAAAGACCCACGTTTGGATTCAGAGGAGCCCACAGTGTCATCAGGGGCAGAGGTTTGCACTCTGTAGGAGTTGTTGTAAACATGGAATAAGCTTTTCCATGGGTGCAGTCCTTTCTATGTGAGCAGGTGTTTGCAGGTGACAGAGGCTCCGTTCTCCCCCCAGCAGCCCCCACACTGTCCCGGGCACCTGCTATTTTTAGTGTGAATGTGGAGCCGCCTTTGATCGTCCCTCCCTGAGCTCTGTAAAATATCCGGGCCAGGCACACGCAGCCTCTGCAGCCCCACTCTGCTGGAACACGCTTCCCAAGGGAGGGAACCCTGGAGGGATCCAGCCTCTGCAGCAGCATGCAGGTGCCTTGGGGGATTTAACAGGGAGCAGCCCCAACAAACCCTAACTGTGGTTTGCACCCCAGGATCTGCACAGCTACATCCCCCCAACACCAGCCCCTTGCACCCATGAGTGCCACTGGCACGACGGGCCCCGTTCTCTAACAGGGGCACAGGAGTGAGAGCACAAACAGGGCAGAGCTGGGCTGAGCACCCATTTGGGCACCTACAGGCAAAGGAAACTCACCAATGGGGGTAACAGAGGGACCCTCAGCACCCACTCCTGGAACTTGCCAGCCCTGGCACTGCTTGCCAGTGTTGGGCATTGCTTCGAGAGGCACCTGAGTGACAGAGACACCAATAACTCATAGTTAAGGGAGAAGCTGCTGTTATTTTATGGCCATCATTATTTCCTTCCTATTGTAACTTTTAATTAAAATCTATGGAAGGCTGATAAGTGCTCCCTCTGCATAATTGCAGGGAGTAAATTTTATTATATAGGAAAGCAGTTTTAATCTTTAATGGACTTATTTTTAAGGAAGAGCTACGCTTCGAAGGGGTCTGTGGGCCCTGGTAACATTATCAAAGGCAAGAAGAGGAACAAAGATGGGTTTATTGCATGTTCTCCATAAAATTGTTATTTTAGGGGAGTTTTGTGCTTCCTCCTAATGAGAGATGAATTGCACCAGCTTCTTTTGCTGTAGGAGGAAAATTAAAATGAAACTGATAAGAGGCCCAGCCTCTAGCTCCTGACTTACCTCCCAATTATAAATGAAAGCTCACAGGCATTCCAGAGATGAGGCTTGATGTCTACATTAATTATAAATAAATTATCTACACTTAATGTTTAAATGAAATTCCAGATAAAGCTTTATATTTAGAAAAGTGTTGCATCAGTGCATAAATATTTATGCAAGGAGTCTGGGTGAACTGCGTCTGCTTCGGCGTGACGTCGGAGTGGAGTCGGAGCGGGGAGCCCCAACCGGGAGCTCAGGGAGAGCAGTGCTGAGCCCACCAGGGCTGGGAGGGAAGTAGGACAGTGCTTGGAGAGGGGAGGTGATGGAACTCACTGGGTCTGTATCAGCCTGACACTGGCCACGTGCAGAGCAGCAGCACCCACTGCCTGTGGCCAGGGTGGTGGGTGACAGTGGCTGTCCCACACCCCTGCATCTTTCCTCAGCCCCCAAAACCCTGCACCCATGTCCCACGGGACCCCCGAGGCAGGCAGTGCCAGAGTCAGGGCAGTGAGGTCTTTAATGCAGCCAGGGTCGAAGATGAGAAATTTGACAGCCTCCAGCTCAAAGCTGTGTGGAAAAACAGTAAGAGAATAAATAAAATTGATTGAAATCGTTCAGCCCCACTCACTTGTGCAGGAGTTCAGCTGAGGTTCAGGCAGGAGCAGCCACCACTGAGGTGGGACAACATCCTGGCCAGGGCAGAGCATCCCTGTCAGGGAGAACATCCCAGCCAGGTGCACACATGACTCACCAGCAAGGGCTGGGCAGGCAGAGCTGGGCGCAGTTGGCCCAGGAGTTGCAGCAGGGTCACCTTTGGTATCGCAGTGCTGCACAGTCCTTGTTCTGCAATGGGAGCAGTATCTCATTTCTTCCTCAATTAGCTCCTGATTATCAGTGTCCCAGGGCCCCTTTCCAGTCTCTGTTTAATGCACCATTAATAATTCATTTCTCAGATAGCAAGAACGCAGCGCGAGGTTAGGGCTTTGTGACTAATAAGTACCAGAGCAACCGTCATCTCCAAGGGACAAATGAAGGGAACAAAAATAAAGTGGAAGAATCAAAGATGATATGTTTTGTGGCCTTTAATCAAACACAGGATAACGGGTTTGATTACTCAGGTGAAGAACACACACGCACACTCCTCCTTGGTGGCCGCGGGCTGCTGGGCTCCCACACCTCGACTGTCCCTGTCCAGCCACCTTCCTGGGCACAGAGGGAGACTCAAGGCAAAACTGGAGCTGGCCTGCACTGCCCTGCTCCCGGGGCTGGGGCTTTAGGTGCAAGCTGAATCTTTCCTCAAGCTGGAAAATCCCAGGACCAGATTTCCCGGTGCCCGGCAGAGCCGGCGCAGCCGCCGAGAAGCCGCACACGCGCTGGCAGCTGCACATTAAGTGTGACGGGTTTCTGACAGATCCAATTATAAAGCCAGGTCTCAGCAGAATTGCAGCCCTGAGATTTAGTGCATGAAATTTTGTTTGGGAATTTTCAGATATTGCAGCCTGTGCCATGGGCTGCTCCAGGTCCCAGATTGTGCCAGCACCTGTCAGCTACCCCTGGGTCTCATCCCCACCGTGCTGCATCTCCTCCCTGCTGCATCCTCTCAATGCCCACCCCAAACAGAGTCACCTAAAAATGGCAAGAAGGAGACCGGCCTCCCCCAGCAGTGCTGAGGATGGGAGGATCTGCAGCTCTCCTGCTCTTCTGCCCCACAGAGGGGTGCCCTGGCCCAGGGATTGTCCCTGGCCCAGGGATTGTCCCTGCCCTGCACAGCCACTTGGATCGTGCACAGGCTACAGGCTGTAAATCACTTGCCTCCCAGTAGCTGAGGATCTGCCCGGTCCTTTTTTGCACTGTCCTAGGATGGTATTTTTAGCCCTTTCCTAGAAAAACAAGGTGGGCACATGTGGTGGTCCTGTCCTTGGCTGACCAGGGACTTGGCTGCCCTGGGAATGCTCCTCAGAGGAAAGCAGCCAAGGAATCTCCAGGGACCAAGAGATCTGGGCCAGTGAGGACACAGAGACGTGAGCCCAAAGCTCCTGCGGCGCTTTGGTCTGAGGAGACCTTGAGTCTCTGTGCCAGCCATAGGTCTGCCCTTCCCCAGCCAGAGCTGCACAGGCTCATTCCATCAAACCCCCCAGATTAGGGCGTTTGTTTTACTTTTTCTCAGTGGCTGAGAGTGCAGTGCTGTGCCCTGGCACTGACAGGGGACCCTGGAGCTGCAGGTGGGCAGGAAGCTCGGGATGAAGGCTGGCACCACCGTTGGATCAGGGATGCGTCACCAGCCCCTGGCTCAGGAACCTGGGAGCTGTTGTGAAAACAGATTTGCCTTTATACCCTCGAGGCTGTTCCATCCTCTGCCATCCACAGCTGAGCCCAGGCTGGCAGGAGCAGTGGAAGGACGGTGCTGGGGGGGTTTGGTGGCTGTGGGGGGCTGGGAGTCTCCCCAGTCCCAGCTTTTGTGCCCTCATGGTGGCACCCAATGAGTGGCTGCAGTGCCCACCCCAAGCCCAGATGGCCCCTGTGCACTTGCACCTCAGAGTTGAGCAGTGGGCAGGTGGGACCCACCCTGGGTGCCACCCAGCAGGGACACTTTCCCAAGCTCCCTGGATCAAGCAGTCCCTGGTCTCGGCATTGTCATCTCTGTGCCCCAACAATGCCCTGGGCACATGTCTCGCTGTGCCACGAGCTCGTCTGGCATCACCCAGCGCATGCCAGGGGGCTGTTTTAACCTCAGCAGAATAAACCTGCAGTGATTATATTTCCTGCCTCCCGCTTGGAGTGCAAAGAAAATTGTTTGATGCTAATCCCCTTGTTTAATCCACCAGCATCCTGACATGCAAAGTCAGGATTAACTCCTGGCGGGAATCGTTCAACGTGCAGCCATTGGTCACAGGGAAGGCAGAGCTGAGCAGGATGGGGACGTCCCCACACACTTCACAGAGTCCAGTGTGCTCCTGGCAGCGGAGGAGAGGGGATGCAGGAACAGTGTGAGGAAAGGGCTTCTGGTTTTCAGGATCAAATTCCTTCACCACAAGCACTTTTCACCAGATTGGAATTTCTCCTGGTACAGAGAGGGAGGATCCAGTTGTCCTGGGAAAGGTCACCTCTGGGACTGATGTTCTCCTGGGCTCTGGTAGAGATACTGTGTGATAGCCAGATTTTCAGATGTGCCTGGGAAGCAAAATTCAGTCCCCATCCCCCTCACCCATAATGCCACCAGGCTCATCCTGCTGCTGCCTAGGCCAGAGCCACAGATCAGGATGGAGGCTCCCCCAGGGCAGGACCCCCAGCCCCAGGCAATGCTTTGATGAGCATGCCTGTGATCCTGATTTGGCTGCTCTGCACCCTCCTTGCTGCAGACCTGCCCTGGATTTCAAGTTTCAATTTGCCTGACTTTATCTTCCAGCCACAGTTCTCATTATTCCTCTCTCTGCCAAGTTAAAGAGCCCTTTAATACCCTGCAGTTTTCTCCCCAGGAAGGTACTTGCACGCTGTAATCAAGTCACATCTCAGGCTCCTTCCCGATAAGTCAAACAGGCTGAGCTCTAAGTCCCACTAAACACCAGCCTCGGGAAAGGGCCGACTGGAGGCACTGCCAGGCGGAGGAGCCTGAGGTTCTCCAGCTGGTGCCTTGAGAGGGGAATTGGTGCTTTCTGACGCACTGATGACAAATGAAATGAGCTGTGAAAAATAAACCACTGCATTGCCCTGACTCTGTGAGCACACACAGTGGCTGGGGGGCACAGGGAGGTGCTGGGTCGGGGGGCCAGGGGCACTCCCGGGGCTGTGCCCATCCTGGTAGCCTGCAGACTAGGGGAGAAGCCCTACACAGTGCTACCAGCAAAACTTGCTGCAGCAGCTGTTTGCTGAGGAGCTAATGGTGCCCATCTCTGCTTTCAGGCAGTGAGTTATGATGGCCGGAACGTAAGTGCTTTGGGGGAGCTGAGATAAGCAAAGGTGCTCCGAGCCACAAACTTCTTCCAGCCTGGGGAGGCAGGCTCTGACGGACGCCAGCCTCGAAGGATGCAGGCTCTGAGGGATGCCAGCCCTGAAGGACACTGGCCAAGGTTGCAGCATCAATTGCTGCAGCTCAGCTGCTCCCTGCTGCCAGGCCCAAGGTGACCGAGCCCCTGGGAAGGACAAGTCAGATGGGGCTGGTATTAAAGCAGGGACACAGAGGGAAGAATAAGCAGAGGCTGGACACAGACCCACTTGAAAAACCCTCAGAGTCCCTCCAGACCCTGTATTCTGTGGGATCAGCTGCACCCCCTCAAAAAGGGGCAAGTTTGGATCAATGTAGCAAAAGTTGTGTTTTGGGGCACCCAAGTGGGCAGCCAGATCCATCAGGGTTGGGGAGAGGTCACACCACCCCCTGCTGCAGGTACTCACCGGGGTAACTCTCAGCCTGGATTCTCCAAGCACAAATCAGGGCAATTTGAGCTGAGCAAAACGATCTGGGGTCCCAGCGGGAGGGATCTTGCCTGGGGAGCAGGAGGAGAGGCCATCCCAGCCCACAGAGAGCTACAAATAACTCAAATGCCCTCATTACCCAGTTTCTGATGAACAGGAGTTTGGTTTCGTCGTTCCCCCGGGGCCAGCTCCACCTGAAAACTGGCTGTGTGTGCCTGACACCGCGGGAGCTGCTGGAGCCAAAGTCAGGCAGGAGCAGGACCCTGGTCCCCTACACGTGTCCTCGCCCTTCTGCCTCTCCCCACCACTCCCAGAGCCAGTCCTGACCCGCCGAGCATCCACGCTGCTCCCCGGTTTGGGGCAGTGCCTGGGCCGGCACTAATACTTGTGGCCGCATCCCATGGCGAAGGACAGGCGCAGAGTGGCAGGTGCGAGGGCCGCAGCTCTCCGGTACCTGTCGCAGCATCCCCCGGTCCCCCGGGCATCCCCCGCTTCCCCGATCATCCCCCGGTCCCCGCCGGACCATCCCCCGGTCCCCGCGCATCCCTCGGCCCGGCCCGGGGCTCCCTCTCGCGGCCAGCGGTGGGACAGCACGTGCGGCCGCGCCGTCGGGGCAGCGCAACCGGGTACCGATCCCGGTGCCGATCCCGGTACCGAACCCGCCCCAGGGCCGGTCTCGGTGCCGGTCCCGAGTCCTGCTGGAAGCCCCCCGGCTGACCCAGCCCGCAGGGTGGGACGCAAAGGGCTTCCCAGATCGGTCCCAGCTGAGACGGAGGGGACGCCGCGGGGTCCTCTGGGGCTGACCCGGGGGGTTTGGGCTCGTTCTGGGCCGCGGGAAGTTTCGGTCTTGAGTGGGGGCCAGCCCCATGGATGCTGCTGTATGCTGGGGGCCCCTGTGCTGCTGGCGTGGGGTGCAGTGGGGTCTGACTCTCCAGCCAGGGGGGTCAGCCTCTGGTGCAATGTCCCCTCCTGAGCCCCCTGCACCCCCCCAGCTCTCACCACGAGTGATGTTGCCAAAAAGCCCCTTCAGTCCAGTGATTTTAATGGAGACTCATCAAATTCACAAATCAGAGCAGAGCAGCACTGGGCCACGTCCTGGGCCTGCAGGAAAGGGCTGGTAATCCCCTCAGGGTTGCAGAGATCCCCCCGACTCTGCAGGAGGGGAAGGCAGGGGCATGGGGAGCAGTGAGGGGTTCAAGTGGTTTCCCATCCCAGTGTCTCATCCTGTCTATGTGGGTGCAGCAAAGCTCCTTCAGAAGGCACAGGCTCCAGTGAAGGATGTGCTGCGGCAGGCTGGTTCAGCGAGGAATAGAGGAGTGAGCCATGGCTCTCTGTCCAAGGGTTCCACTGCCCCTGAAAGTGCCCTGTGAATAGTCCTCTTCTGAACAGAGCCCATGCTAGAAGGACAGGGTCTGTGTGTCAGAGCAGTACTCCACGTAGTTGAACTCCTTGATGGGGAATGTCACTGCGCTCCACTTCTTGTACCTTCTCTTCTCTGCTGGCGTCGCCACCACAAAGTTTTTGATGCAGAGGATGGGCAGCTTCACCTGCCGGTAGAGCATCTCCATCCCCCAGTCCTGTGTGGGCAGGGAGGGGACAGTCACACTGACTTCTTGCTCCCAGGGAACATCCCCCTTTGGATACAGCCTGTGTCCATGTCCCACAGCACACACAACACAAGCATCTGCAGTGGGAACAGTGTTCCATACCTCAGCCAGGAGCTTGGGCACAAGGCACAGCCCTTCCTGCCCCTCCAGCTCTGACTGGGCTGCAGCCACGGCAGGTTGTGGTGCTCACCTGGCCACACTCGCTGCAGGAGATACGGCAGCCGGGCTCCCAGTCCTTGAAAGTCCGCTGGAACTGTATTTTCCCAGAGGAAACTCTGTAATATAGCCTGCAAGGGAGGGGCCGACCCTAAGGACGATGGTCCAGGGGACACAGACAGGGCAGCACAGGACACAGTGACACAGTCACACAAAGTCTCCGTGACCTCCCTGGACTGGGGTCCCCAAGAAAGAGCCAGCCACAAGCTGTCGCCACCCTTGCCCATCCGCCTCCTCCCCCCTGCCCACGCCAGGCTCCTACCTGAAGCTGGGGTTGATGTTGATGTGGTGCATGCCCTCCACAGTGCGGATGTCGCTGCCGTGGCACACGGCCCTGCTGCAGCTGACACAGTGCAGGGAAACAGCGTCGGGGTTGTGCAGCTGCCGCCGCTTGCTGATCTTGGCCTCCTTCATCAGCCAGCTGGCTACGGCCACCTGCTGCAGCTCCTGGATCTGCAGAAGGCACGGGGGACAGGGGTCAGTGCAGGGCTGTGGGCAAGGACAGATGGCAGAGGTGGCAAGAACCACAGCTGTGGAGGGATGCACCATCCCAGAAGCACAAGCCACAGGGCCGTATGGGCGGGATAGATAGGGCAGGTCAGGATGCCACAGGCACATGTTGTCCTGTGCCTCTCATGCAACCCCATCCCAGGAGCCAGTGCTGCTCTGGGGCAGAGCAGGCAGCCAAACACAGGGTACAGAGGCAGGACAAGCTGCCTGTCCCTCCCAGTGCCCAGTGCAGAGCCCAGCACTCACCTTTCGGCGGTAGTCCTGCTCAGGCATGGCTTGCACTGCCTGAACTGCCCTCTCCATGAGCTCCACCAGATCCTCATTGAGCAGCTCTCGGGACACCTCTTTGCTGTTGGCTTTGGCGAGGATGGAGTAGACACTCTTCTCAGCACGGGCACGGCCCCGGGCCTGAAGTGCAAGGGGCCAAATACTACAGTCAGCAGATGAGGGACACAGGCAATCCCTCTGTGCCACCCTGTGAGGATAGAACCACCTCCACCTTCTCCTGTGCTTTGCCAAGGAGATATTCTGCCAGGGGCTGGGCTCATCCCCAAGAATCTGTCAGTGGGTGAGGAGTGCAAGAACCCCCATATCCCACCCTCATGGCTCTGGGGCATCCCAGCAGGGCCAGAGGAAGCCTGGGCAGCACCTGCATCATGGCAATCTCATTGGTCATCAGCCCGTAGCGGACCACAATGTTGCACTCAGGGATGTCCAGGCCCTCCTCGGCCACGCTGGTGGAGAAGAGCAGGTTGAGAGCTCCCTGGCGGAACTGCTTGATCACATCTTGCTGCTCATTCTGAGGGGACAAGGGTTTGATGTTTCACCAGCTGTGTAGGGCTCTGAGCCCCTGGCAACACCCACAGAACCCCTAAAATGTGAAGAGTGGAGTGGGTCCAGCTCCTGCCCACCCTCCGCTCACCTGTGTCATGTGCCTGGTCTGGTTGCTGTAGCCAGCACCGGTGAGGACAGCAGCCCTGATGTGTTGCCCATGAAGTGTGGCTGTGCCCTGCAGCCAACTGAGCAGGCAATGGGCGCTCTGCCTTGTCTTGGTGAAGACAATGCCACGAGAAGTACCCAGGGGTTGGAAGTGCTCCCGCAGGATCCCCTCCAGCTTGTGCAGCCTCGGGTTCTCATAGCGCTGGTCCCCAGCAAGCGCCTGCAGGCTTGCCCTGTTCTCTGCACAGGCACACAGGGTGTCAAGGGGACTCCCCGTCCCAAAAATGCAGCCAGCACCACCCCCCTCCAGGCCCCTCTGTTACCCTCAAAGGTGGTGGTGAGGAACTGTTCGGTGGGGTCCTTCGCATCCCTCTCTGTGCTGTAGAACTGCTGCAGGTACTGGAAGGCGTCGACCATCCGCACGGTGTCGTTGATCAGCAGAGCGTCGTTGTACTTGCGCAGGTGCAGGGCGCACGCCCGCGTCTGGCGGCAGAACATCTCGCAGGCTGCCAGGGCCAGGGGTCACCATAGTCACAGCCTGTCCCCGTGGCTCGGGCCCACCACGCCCCCTCTGCTGCTCCCTCACCTTTCTTCTCCAGCTCCACAATGTGCTGCTCGTAAATCTGCGTGCCAAAGTCCTTTGGCAGGTGCACCATCCCCATGTACTGCTGGATCTGCTCCATCATCTTCTTCAGCTGCTCACCAAAGGGGTCCTAGGAACAGGGAGGGGCTCAGGACCCAGGTATCATAGCAGTTTGCAAGGCAGGATCCAGACAGTTGCAGGACCCCCTGACACCAAAGCTCTGGGTCAACTAATTCCTTGCACTGGCCTGAGCAAAGCAGATGGAGGGACACAGCCCTGCATTCAGCAGAGCCTGGGCATCTCATCCTCTACCCAGTGAGCAGCATCATGGCTCTGGGCAGCTGCCCCTCACCTGTGCTCTCTCCTGGCACAGGTCATACTGCTTTCTGGGCTGGGGGACATGGCTCTGCAGGTGCTCCGCCTCCTTCTGCGCCGACACGATCTTCTCAGTGTCCAGGTTGGCACAGATCTGAGAGGGAAAGGCCCCACTTCCAGCCCCAAGCCCAGCAGCCCAGGACAACACAGCACATGGTGCTTGCTGGCACCCTTGCAAGTTTGGGGATGTGCCCCCTGGGCATCAACTCCCATCCCAAGGGATACCCCCCTTTACCCCTGGAGAAGCTGTGCCAATACAGGACTGGGGGCACAGGACTCTACCTGCAGGATGTGCTGTACAGCCCCCTCGAATAAGGTTGCCCCCCCGGTGCCAGGGGATGCCGTCAGCCCCAGGACCTGCGGCAGGTCCTGCTGCCCACTGAGCTTGCACTGGAGGTATCTCAGCATAATCTGGTTGTAGACAGTGTCCTTGTGCGTGTGGTGGCACTCATCTATCACCAGCAGTGAGAAATCTGCACTGGGCCAAGGAGGGGAGCAGGGTGAGATGGGGGCTCAGCCAGGGTCGTGTGACCAGCAGCATGTGGGGTCCAACACCCACCTGTCAGCTCCACATGCATGTCCTCCTCTGTGCTGACCAGTGCGTTCTGCAGGATCTGGGCCGTGCAGATGACAACATCGTTCTTCTTCACCAGGCTGGCAAAGAAGACCTTGTGGCTGGTGTCCCCGCTGATGGACGTCACCTTGAAGGTGTCCTGCAGTGCGTGGAACTCCTTCTCGACGTGCTGGTCCACCAGGTGCACCTGCGCCCACACGACCCCTCTCAGTGCCGGCCGGGACCCGCACCCGCGGCTCCCGCTGTCCCGGGGCAGGGCAGTACCTTGTTGACCAGCACGGCCACCCTTCCGCCCCGCCGGCTCTCCAGGTGCCGCCGGCAGACGTGCACGGCGACGCGGGTCTTCCCAGCCCCCGTGGGCAGCCAGACGATGGTGTTACGGCCGCGCAGGGCCGGGGCCGCCACCTCCCGCTGGTACCCGCGGAGCTCCATCCCCCGCCGTCCGTGTCCCCCCGTCCGTGTCCCTCCGTCTGAGCCCCGCCGTCCGTGTCCCCTCGTCCGTGTCCCTCCGTCTGAGCCCCGCCGTCCGAGCCGCGCCGTCCGTGTCCCCTCGTCCGTGTTCCCCGGTCCGTGTCCCCCCTTCCGTGTCCCTTCGTCCGTGTCCCGCTGTCCGTGTCCTCCCGTCCGTGTACCCCCGTCGTGTCCCCCGGTCCGAGCCCCGCCGTCCGTGTCCCGCAGCCGGGACCGACGGGGAAACGAAACTGGAAGCGGCGCGTCCTCCCGGTGCTGGCGGGGCCGCAGCCGAGGAGGGGCCCGGCCAGGGGGGACCGCGCCGGCCGCGCTGGGGCCAACCGAGCCGAGCCAAGCCGAGCCGAGCCGAGCCGAGCTGAGCCGCCCGCCCGGGAACCCCCCTCGGGAACCCCCCGGGAACTCCGGCTGCGAACTGAAACAGAAACCCGACGGAGCTCCCACAGCCCCGCCTGCCCCTGCTCCCCAGCTTGTCCGGGACCCCAGGGCAGCACCGCGCACCCCAACCAGCCCCTGCACTCCAGTTCTGCCCAGTGTACCCCAGTCCCTCCACGGGGCTCTTCACACCCTCCCTATCCCGAGCTGTTCCTATTCCCCTCCCCAACAAAAACACGCCCCCAGAACACCCCAGGTTTGTCCCCCTGCCCACCGCACTGGGGCAAGCCCCAAGGAGGGAGCTGGCTTTGCACAAGGACATTTATTAAAAAAAAAAACAAACAAAACAAAACAAAAAAAATCCCAACAAAACACCAGTCAAGTGGAATGAGGATGAATGGGGTCAGGGAAGGCAGGGGAGACCAGGACGCAAGGAGGGGGGCGAGCAGAGGTGGCTGCCAGCCAGGGCAGGGCAGGGGAAGCAGAGGCCAGCACAGCACCAGGCAGCCCCTTGCCCTGGCACCCAGAGGGGCAGGACTGGGGCTAGAAGCATCCCCTACCCCTGGCTGGCAGAAGGGGCAGGGAGGATGCACAGGCAGGGAGGATGGATGTACAGGCAAGAAAGATGTACAGGCAAGGAGGGCAAACTTGCCCCAGGGGGAGGGAATAGCTGGCAGAGGCAGCAGGAGCTGGGGTGCAGGGCAAAGCCCCCCTCCCAGCAGGAGCCTGGCCCAGGAGCAGCACCACTGCAGGCAGCCCGGGCACAGGGCTGATCCTGCCATACATTCAACACAAGGGGCAGGGCTGCCTGTGCGTGGACGGAGCGGAAACCAAAGCACTTGTGTGCCCCTGCCCTGTCACAGGGAGCCAGGGCAGAAGGCATGACCTGAGGGAGGGGGCATGCACCGGGGTCAGGGGACTCCCACACCCCAGGCCGAGGCAGGAGTTTGGTGCTGCCCCTGCCCCAGGAAGATCCTGATGAGGCAGCTCCAGCTGCATCCCCACTTCCCAGGAGAGGCAGCCAGAGCATCTCAAAGTTAAAAGCACCAGCCCCACTGTCCCCCTCACTCTGTAGGAAGGAAGGCCCAGCTCTCCAGGCTGCTCAGCAGCACCAGTTCCTCCAGCAGCTCCTACCCATGGAGTGGGGCTGGGTCCCACAGGAGTCCTGTCTCTCCCATCAGGGGGCCAGTGGCCATGGCAGATCCAGGCCGGCCCCCCTACTTGTCAATGAGCCCCCCCTCCTTGAGCTTGAAGTAGAAGAACTTCTCCAGGGTGTTGGCACACTTGCAGTAGTCGCTGTCTGGTGGGTTGTACTCACGGCAGTTGGTGATGATGCGCTGCAGGTCGGCGATGAACAACTTCTTGGTGACGTAGTAGCGGTTCTTCAGGCGCTCAGTCATGGTCTTCAGGTCTGGGGGTGGGCAAGGGTCAGCACCCTGCCCCAGGCCTCTGCATCCCCAGCCACAGAGCTGGACACCAACCTCATCCTTCTCTCTTCTGGGCTGTCCCGGAGCTCCCACCACCCCAAATATGAGTGCCCAGCTCAGACCCCAAAATGAAGCAGGGGAACTTCAATCCCCACCCCTGCCATCCTGCCCTGGGGGGCTGGACACAGACACCTACCGATAGGGAAGCGGATGATTTCGTAGTAGTCTGGTGCCTCTGACTTCTTCACTGGCTCCATGAAGGGCCACGCACTAGGATGGGTCTGGGGAGAGGCATGGGGTAGTTACAGCAGCAAGCACACACAGCCCCTGCCCACTCCAGCACACGGGGGTCATGCTCCCCGTGCCTAGGTTACCCCAGCAGCCCCTGAGGGCAGAGCCCTGCACAGCCCATCCCAGGGGAGGCAGCTCTGAGGGCTGTCAGGGTGATGTGCACCCTGGAGCAAGAGTCCCCTCCTGCCTGCACCTTGATCTGGGCCAGGAGGTTCTTCAGGGTGTTGTAGAGCTGGTCTGGGTCCTTCAGCTCCTTCCTGCAGGACAAACCCATCACCCGTCAGCCTCTCTCCATTCCAGGGCCAGGGCAGTGCTGGGAGCAAGGGGCAGTGTGAGCTGAGCCCCCAGCCCAGCTGCTGCAGGACCCTCACTCCCCCATGCAGCACTCACCCTTTCTCCTTCCCCAGCGGTTTCCATCCTGTTTCTCCTGGAATACAAGTGTCAGTGTCACCACGTCTGCCCTGCAGCCGTGGGGAGGGAGGGAGGAGAGCCCTCCTGTGAGACCCCCCTTCCAGGACTCACGGATGCCGGGGACACTCTCAATGGGGATCTGCCGCACACCTTCCTTGAAGCAGGTGAGCCCTGGGTAGACCTTGCGGATCTGTGCCTGTTTCCTCTCTATCAGCTTCTTGATGATCTGCCGGGAAAGGGCATTGAAAGGGGGAAGATGAGTAGGGATTACAGGACGCTTTAGGAACTGCCCATGGCCAGAGCCAACCCCAGCCACTGCCAATGCCCCCGGTGTCCCCTCTCTGCTCTGCAAGTCTGGCCCCAGGGCCAGCACAGCTCCACACCTCTCCCCTGCCTTCTGGAGTGGGGCTGGCAGTGCCCACCCACCCTCCTGCCCAGCCCCAGGCCATACCTCCTTCTGCTTCTTGATGATGTGGGAGAGCTCAGTGTAGGGGATGCGGGGGTTCAGCTCACACTCCATCAGGGTAGCCCCCTCATAGTCCTTGATGTAGCCCAGGTAGCGGCTCTTTGGCACCTTGATGTCCTTGGAAAAGCCCTAGGAGGGAGGGGACAGGTGGGAGTGGGCAGGAGGGCAGCAGGGCTGGTAGAGGCCTGCCCAGGGGAAGGAGCCCACCTGCTTTTTGAAGTAGCCAATGGCATACTCATCCGCATAGGTGAGGAAGTAGAGGATGTTGTGCTTGATGTGGTACTCCTTCAGGTGGTTCATCAGGTGTGTCCCATAGCCCTGGGGGAACCGACATGAGACAGGAACCCCCCAGGGAGCCCGGGTTGGGATGCACAGCCCCCTACCACCCATGGACATGGCAGCTGGAAGATGTCCTGGAGCAACTACTGCTATTTAGGGCTGGACAACCATGAGCAGGTCTGGCTGCCCAAGGGGCTGAGGCACCCCTACTCCAGCTACAGCAAGACTACCCTGCTCATGCTGGGCTGGAGGGGAATCCCATGTGTGTCCACCCACCCCTCTCCCTGCTCTCACCTTCACTTGCTCGTTGGAGGTGACAGCACAAAAGACAATCTCCGTGAAGCCCTGGGTGGGGAACATGCGGAAGCAGATCCCCCCGATCACTCGGCCGTCCTTGATCAGTGCCAGGGTCTTGTGCTTCCTGCGGGCAGCACGGCTGAGGGTGAGGAGAGCCCCCCACACCAGCCCCCCCACACCCCTGAGCCACGCACGGGTCAAAGACGAGGCGAGTGATGTACTCCTTGGGCATGCGGGGCAGCTGGTGTGAGAAGACATTCTGCAGCCCCACCAGCCACATCAGAATCTTCTTGTTGGACTTCTGAGACAGTGAGTTGCCGATGACGTGGAACTCGATGATGCCACGACGCTCCTCCAGCCGCGCCGTCTCGTCCCGCGCCGCGTTGGCCGACAGCAGGCTGGTCTGGGGGGTGTGGTGGGTTTGGCCCTGCACACCCTCTGCAGGACTAGCCCCACTCCACCCTGGCACATTGGGAAAGCAGCCATGCAAGCCCTGGAGAGCATCTGAGCTGTGTCAGCATCCCCAGCCCGTACCTCAGGGCCCAGCATGGCAGCAGGGTCCGTGATGGTCAGCATGACCTCATTCACCAGCTCCATGGGGATGTCTCCCATGACGCGGATCCGCTTGGCATCCTCCAGTGTCAGGCTCTCGGGCAGCTTCCGCTTCTCCCCTGGGAGCAGAGCAGAGCAGCATATCCAGCACCAGGAGTGACCCGGGACAGCTCCAGCTCCGTGACACAGCTCACACTGCTCCTACCTGGCAGGGGCTCTGGTGCACTGGCGTCCAGACTGGCGGCCGAGCTGCTGCTGCTGAGCTTCTTGCTGAAGAGCGGAGTGGTGGGCACAGCGACAGTGCTGATCGCAGCTGGAACAGACATGTGGTGCCTGTGACTGCCAGAAAGCACCTCATCATGCCACAGCAGCCCAGCCACCACCACGGCTCACCCACACCTTGGTCCTTTACCCCACAGCCGCCAAACATGGGGGCTGCTTCCCAAAATACCTGGGCGAGACACCAGCTGGGCACCCTCCGTGGCTGGCACTGTGAAATCAGCCTCCCAGATCGGAGAGTTCTCACCGTAGATCTCCTCCTCCAGCATGGAGAGGAACCTGGCAGGGAGGAGCACATCAGCATGGGAGCGTCCCAGGGCAGGAGCCCCCTCAGCACCCCAGCAGCCATCCCCACATCAGGCACCTACTTGGGGAAATGGGTGAGGATCAGTGTCCGCTTCTCTGGCACCAGCTTGTCCTTCTCCACACGGAATTTCTCCAGCAGCTGACGGCGAGTGACCGTGAAGATGGACTTGAGGAGGCTGCGCCCGAAGACGTGTGTGGTCTCATAGCGGGGCAGGCTGTCACAGCTCTGTGGCACGTGGCAGTAGCACAGCCACCTATGGGACAGGAAAGGGCTCTACTGACAGGGCTGGGACCAGAGTCTCCAGAGCACCTGTATCCCTCCTGGGACAATGTTGCTGGGAGAGGAGCAGGTGGATGGAGGGCACAGCTGACATTTTGGAAGCAGTGTCCCCACTTGATGCCTGCTCTGCTAATGGACCAACAATCTGGGAGAGCTGGAGAGAGTCCTGGAGTCAGACCCCAGGGTGGCTGGCTCAGCACCCTCCCTCCCCTCACCTGGTGTAGTTGACCTTGTAAGTGGCCACATCGTCGTTCTGGGAGCGCTGCCGGAACTGGGACGGCGTCTCCAGCTTCCAGTAGTTGAGGCAGAGCAGGAACATCTTGGAGAGCTCATACATGGTCTGGCGCTCCTTGGGTGGCAAGTGGCTGAACTTGTACTGCACGAAGTTCAGGACTCCCTGGCAAGAGGATGAAGTGGTGTGAGGGCACCAGGGGCTACTCCAGGCCCTTCCACGCTGCCTCACAAAGAGTGAAGGGACCGTGCAAGCACAGCAGAACACAGGACAGGCCATCAGGGCAGTGTGCAAGCCTGACAGCAGCCTCACCTGCTCAATGTTTGGCTTCTCAAAGGGGGGGCTCCCCAGGGATCCCTCGACCACAGGCTGGCTCATCTGCAGGATGCACTTTCGCAGCAGCTACAAAGACACCATTGGACATTGTCATCACAGTCCCGGGAAGTAAATGCTTCAGGTGCAGTGGAGGTGGCTGAACACTGCTGCAGGATTGCTCTGATTTCCACAGCCAGGAAGGCACCATGGTCCCCCTTGGAGCATGCCAGTTCATCACCTAGAAACCCCCCTCCCAGGAAATTCAAGGCCAGGAGAGCAGTTGCTCCAGGACAGGGTCAGTGTTCCACGTCCCTGGCTGGGCTGTGGGACAGCTCACGGTCACAGCTCCAGCCCCAGCAGAGCATGAGCAGTGGGACAGCAGCTCCAGCTCCCCTGCAGTGCCCAGGGATCCTGCACAAGCCCCTCCGTGAGCAGGGCAGCAGGACGTGCTCAGCCCCAGACGCACCTTGAACAGGTAGAAATACACCTGCTTGGTGTCTGTGTCCTCCTCCTTGTGCACCGACATGAAGAGGTTCTCCACGTCCACCACCATGCCCAGCAGCCGGTTGATCTCCTCCTCTGAGACGTTCTCCAGATGGGACACATGGTCCGCTGTGCCGGAGAGAAAGGCGTGGTGAGACTAGAGGGGCCAGCACTGCTGCCCCTGCCTGGGGGTCCCGGGGTTACCCAGCGTGTGGCTGCAGCTCCGGCACGGCTCGCTCAGGTTGGTCACCGGCTGCTGCAGGTCCATGCGGGGGGCTGTGGGAGGGTTGGGGTTCTTCCAGCCATTGCACTTGCAGGCGTCGTTGGCCTGGGATGAGGGACAGGAGTGGCCATGGCAGTGTCTGCAGCCTTCTGTGTCCAAACCATTTCCCTGGTTCCCACCTACCCCTGCTCACCCAGCCCAGCTTTTCTCAGCCCCCAGCCAGCATCACCCACCACCCCAAGGCTACCCTGTGCGCAGCCCCAGGACCCTGCAGCCGCTGTCCAGCGATGCCCCTGCACCTCCCTCAGAGAACTCAGCGCCTCCTTCGTGCAACTCCTGCCCATTCACAACCCAGCACCCACTCCTGCAACCCCTGCACCCACTCTCTGCACCCCTGAGCCCCTCTCCTGCATCCTATAGCCATAAACCCCCCTGCACCCCCAGAGGGTCAGCACCCCCTCCTGTATCCTATAGCCATAAACGCCCCTGAGCCCCTCTCCTGCACGCCCCCCACTCAGGGCCCTGACCCCCCGTCCCGCACGCCCTGCCCCGTGTCCCGCTGTCCCCGCTGTCCCCGCTGTCCCCACCTTGCAAGCCGAGAACACCCCCAGCTTCTCCAGCTTCTTCCCGCGGGGGAACCCTCGCACCTGCGCCTTGCGCTGGCTCGCCCGCTGCTGCTGGCTGAGGCCGGGCCGTGCCGGGTCGCTGGAGCCCGCCCCGGCCGGCGGTGCGGCGGTGCCCCCCGCAGCCCCGGCCGCCGCCGTGCCCGCTCCCGGTGCCGTGCCCGGTGCCGGCGGGGGCCGCCCGGGCGGCGCGGCCTCCGGCTCCGCCATGCCGGCCCGGCGTGCGCCCCGCGCCACTGCGCATGCGCGCGGGGAATGCCGGGAGGTGTAGTCCTGGGGGGGGGACGGGAGGGGGCGGGATCGGGACAGGTGGGACAAGGACAGGGACAGGGAGAGGTGGGACAGGGACAGGTGGGACAGGGAGAGGGACAGGTGGGACAGGGACAGGTGGGATAAGGACAGGGACAGGGAGAGGGACAGGTGGGACAGGGAGAGGTGGGACAGGTGGGACAGGTGGGACAGAGACAGGGAGAGGGACAGGGGCAGGGACAGGTGGGACAGGGGCAGGTGGGACAGGGACAGGTGGGACAGGGGCAGGGACAGGTGGGACAGGGGCAGGTGGGACAGGGGCAGGTGGGACAGGTGGGACAGGGACAGGTGGGACAGGTGGGACAGGTGGGACAGGGACACGTGTGAGTGGGACAGGTGGGACAGGGACAGGGACAGGTGGGACAGGTGGGACAGGGACAGGTAGGACAGGGACAGGTGGGACAGGGACAGGTGGGACGGGGGCAGGTGGGACAGGGACAGGTAGGACAGGGACAGGGACAGGTGGGACAGGAACAGGTAGGACAGGGACAGGTGGGACAGGGACAGATGGGACGGGGGCAGGTGGGACAGGGACAGGGAGCGGGGCCGGCATCGGGACAGGTGTGATCGGGACAGGGAGAGGGGCCAGGATCGGGACAGGTGTGACCGGGGGAGGGGTTACCGGGACAGGTGAGCGGGACAGGTGTGACAGGGCTGGTGTGACCGGGCTGTTGTGACCGGGACAGGTGTTACCGGGGCCGGTGTTACCGGGGCCGGTTCGCGTCGCCCGCAGTCCCGGGCGCGGACAGAGCTCCCTCCCGGGTTTGTGAACGGCGAGAACCGGCCAGGGAGGATCGCGGTCCGGCCGCGATGACCCACGGCGACAGCCCGTCCCTGGGCGGTGCTGAGCCATCGGTACCCGGAGAAACCCCCCGTCCCTCCGGGAACCGGCACCGGCACCACGCCCGGTCCGGTGCTGCACGGGCTCTGCCAGATGTGGTGTGTGACACCGCCCTCCTCTCCACATTTGGGATGTGACAGCGCCCTCCGCCACCCCTCTGCCAGCGCGGGGTGTGACCAAGCGCCAAATATGGGGACAGGCCACTCCTCCTCTCTGTATCGCACCGCCCCCATGGCATTTTTGGGAGGCCCCCCCTGTTTCCCGTCGGGGAGGCAGGGTCTGGCGCCGGGCCGGACCGCGGGCAGCGCCTGGAAGGTGCCAGCAATGCGGGAGGGGCCCCGCAGGCTCCGCACGGCGCTGTCCCAGCACCATCCCGAAGGTTCGGGTCGGGTGTCCGAAGCTGCCCCGGGGGATGCTCAGGACCGCCCGGGGCTCCTCAGCGCTGCGCGAGGGCTGGAAGCCCCTTCCCCAACCTCCCCTGCCAGGGCAGGGCTGGGGAGAGGTGCCAGGGACGTGCCCTGTGCCAGCACAGCCCAGCTCCCCACCCTGCCATCCCGCTGCGTGGGCACAGCCAGCAGCGTTGCAAAGCACAGGGCCGGGCAGGACCAGAAACACAGAAATCAAACAAATAAAAGTCAGGAATATTTATTACATATAAAAAAAGCTGCATGTTTCGGGCAGACACCGCCCCCCGGGCCAGCTCTGTGGTCAGTAGCTGCCCCATCTGCCGGGCTCAGCCCGGCCCCTGCTGCTCCCCCGTCATGCCTTGGCCCGCTCGGCTCCGTCCTCAGCGCTGGCCGCTGCCTGTGCCACCGCCGGGCCCATCTGGATGGGCACGTTCCTCTCCGGGGCAGCCGGCAGTGCCAGCTTGGGGGCCTCGATGCGGAGCTGCCCCTCCTTGGACAGGGAGCAGGTCAGCGCCTCGGCGTCCACCTCCTCCGGCACATCCCACTCCCGCTTCAGCACCTCGTACTTGTACGAGAAGGAGCCCTTCTCATCCGTGCTCTGTGTCTCCTTCTGCCCCACCAGCACCACCTTCCTGCCCACCACCTTCACCGACAGCTGCTCGGGCGCAAAGTCCTTCACGTCCTGGCAGACGGAGAAGCCTTCCCCGGAGCCCTGGGTGAGGGCTGCGCTGGTGCCCGGGGCTCGCTCTGCGGCGATGCCGATCCGGCTGGGGCTGCTCCCACCGCTCAGGTACTGCTCGACGCTGCTCATGAACTCCCGAGCCCTTTCCATCTCCAGCCGCATCTCGCGCTCCAGCTCGGCGAAGAGGGTTCCTGGGTGAGGCCAGAGGGTGCGGACGGGTCCCAGCCACGGGAACAGCGAGCTGGACATGGGTGGCATGAAGTGCAGGCGGCAAAGCATCTCTGCTCCCGACGGGCGCTCCCGGCTGTGCTGCGGCTCTGCTCAGTACAGTGGCTGGAGCAATGCTGGACTGGGACCAGGGAGCAGCGGGTTTTATCCTCCCCTGCCCAGGGGTGTGCCCCTTCCAGAATGCTCTCTCCCCACGCACCCTCCTGGAGCCATTGCCTATTTTTGAGAGGCTGATTATCCACCAGCCAAAATAGCAGCGCCTGTTTCTGGGGACAAGTCACACACTGCAAATAGGGAGCCGCAGTCACTGCTGGGAGCTCAGGTTTCTGCAGAGCCACCGTGATGCAGCAGTGCCCACAGAGCCCTTCCCTGGCCCCCACGCCAGAGCCTCGATGGGGCCAGGTTGTGCTGTGCTGGGAGCACATCACTTTGGCCAGTACAGGGATAGTCCCACACCTAAAGCAAAATGTCCCATGTCACCTGATGCCAGACACCTCTCACACTTCCTGGGACCACTCTCTCTGGGCCATCCCCTATCCTGTCCTGTCCTGACTCCTCAGCATCCCACTGTGCCCCTCACCTGGTCATGGGCCCATGGACTGGCTCCTGGTCTCACCTGGGGGACCTCCCTGGGCACTGAGGGTCCTGCAAAGGGGGCAGGGGGCAGAGGGGCCCTCCTGGCCGCAGATGGGAGAAAATGGGACACAGGTAAGGGTGGAGGGAGGCAGGGAGGAGATGTGCCCAGCCCTGCTTACTGCTTGGGAAATGGAAAGGGCACAGATTTTTGGCAGGGGTGGCTCAGGCATCCCACTCAGAGGCTGAGATGATGCTACTAATTATAAGCCAGGAGAGCAGAGCTGCAAGAGTCAGGGCAAAGGTATGCCGGGCGCGACGTCAGCGGTGCCTCACCTCATGGGTGAGTAGCAAGAATGAGCTGGAACGGGCTGGAAAGAGCTGAGCTTTTCTCCTGAGGGTGACGTAATTTTCAGGACGAGGCCACGCCTCCAGGGGACGGGAATAAAAGCCTCCGACGGCAGCAGCGGGGCAGAACGCTTCCAGCCCACTGGAGAAGGGACAGAAGCAGCAGCAGCAGCAACAACAACAGCAGCAGCAGCGATGCTTTGCCGGATGCACCTCGCACCATTCGCCTCCAGCTCCCTGGCCAGCCGTCTGGGCACGGTGAGAACCCTCTGGCCACACGCAGAGACCATCTTCACTGAGCTGCAGCAGGAGATGGAGAAAGCTCGGGAGTTCATGAGCAGCTTCGAACAGCTCCTGAGCAACCACGGAGCCATCGCCGCAGAGAGAGCCCCGAGCACCAGCACGACCCTGGCCCAGGGCTCCGGGGAAGGCTTCTCCGTCTGCCAGGACGTTAAGAACTTCGCTCCCGAGCAGCTGTCGGTGAAGGTGGTGGGCAGGAAGGTGGTGCTGGTGGGGCAGAAGGAGACGCAGAACGTCGATGAGAAGGGCTCCTTCTCGTACAAGTACGAGGTGCTGAAGCGGGAGTGGGATGTGCCGGAGGAGGTGGACGCCGAGGCGCTGACCTGCTCCCTGTCCAAGGAGGGGCAGCTCCGCATCGAGGCCCCCAAGCTGGCACTGCCGGCTGCCCCGGAGAGGAACGTGCCCATCCAGGTCAGCGCTGCAGCCCCACAGCCTGGACCATCCTCCGAGGAGGGAGCTGCCAACAGAGCCCAGGTGTGATGGGATGGGACCCGACCGCCACGGCAGGACCGGAGCAGAAAGGAGCAAGTCTCGGGTTTAAGCCCAGACAAGCTCCATCACCAATGATCTAATTTTTTTCACTAAACTGGAGTGTTTTTGTATTCAATAAAAATACTTTTGCATAGAACCTGCATGTGGTCTCTGGGTGTTGATTGATGGGGAGGCTGCACCCTACTCTTGGCTCTCGATGCCAGAGGAGCTGGATGCACAGAAAGGGAAGAACCTCTCTTGCTCCTCGGGGCAGCACAAAATGGGGTCAACAGCAGACAGAGAGGGAGGGAAGGGGTTTGGGATTTCTGTGCTCCTTGGGGAGGGGGGCAGGCAGGAAGGGTAGCCCCACCCACCTGCACTACAGTCACCTGTACAGGAGCAGAGGCAGCTCTCCCAGGGAACAGCAGTTTGCCCTCACCCCTTCCTCACTCACGCTACTGTCAGCATCTGCTCCAGCTCCACAGCCCTGGCCCACGCCACAGAATGGGGAGAGAACCACACTGGATGATGGCCTGGCTGGGTGTGGGGAGCTATTGTACCCACTCTTTCCCCCCACAGTTTGGTGAGAGGCTGCTGGAGGTCCCCTGAGCTCCCAGCAGCAGGGAGGGAAAAGCCCCACCCGGGACATGGTGTGTAACCATCACAAATGCCTACACTCAGGCCCAGGCAGGCAGCAGGTATGTAGGCAGGCACGCCTGTTTGTGCTAAAGCTGCTCTGAGGTCAGACAGCCCATTCCCAAGACACAGCAGGAACAGCAGTGGGTCTCCAGCCCCAGTACTGAGCCCCTGAGCACCTGCTCTGGCAGCAGCAAGACCCTCCTTAGGGAATCACAGGCATCTTCACAGAGATGAGACCCCAGTCCTGGAAGGAGCAGAAGACCAAGAAGACAAACCAGCAGATGGCAACAGCACTGCACAGTGTCCACAGGACTGTTCTGAGTGGGATCAGAGAAGCTCTTCTCCAATAGGTCCATCTCTGACTGCCTGGGGAAACCAGCAGCACCAGTCCCTCTCTCCTGTAAGCACCAAGAGCTCTGGGAGCCCACAGAGGTTGTGAGCTCCTTCAGCAGCTGAGCAGCCCAGCCACAACAGGCACTCACCAGGTGAGTGAACCCCACTGTGGGCCAGCAAAGCCCCAACCCTGCAGGCTGCCTGGGCTCCAGCATGATCTCAATAGTCAACAAGTCACTCCAGACCCTTCCTGCTTCCAGGATTTTAAGGAAATCCAGCGTAAGAGGCACCAAGACCTTGGATAGAGGATGAAGCCCATGTGAGCCAGGGCTATTCACAGTTTATTCACAATTCTCCTGCAGCTGAGCCTCTCAGAGGGCCCCAGCAGCAGCCCCACAGCTGAGGCGGGGAGGGGGAGCAGCAGGTTCCAACCTCCATCCTCAGCCTCTCCAAGCACGTGGTAGGGGTGGAGCTGCAAAGGGCTGCTCCATCTTCCATACTGACTCCAGGTCTCATCCATAGGTGTCAGGGTCTCACAGTCCATGCAGCAGAGCAGCATCTTCCAAGGCCATCATGCTCCAGGGACAGAGGCATTGTGTTCATTAATTGTGGAGCAGCATTCCCAAGCCTG
Source organism: Anabacerthia variegaticeps (assembly GCA_035583185.1). Taxonomy (NCBI): domain Eukaryota; kingdom Metazoa; phylum Chordata; class Aves; order Passeriformes; family Furnariidae; genus Anabacerthia; species Anabacerthia variegaticeps. The sequence goes on from JAWWEW010000077.1 coordinate 2,478,582, forward strand.
TGCCATCGTGGAGCTGAGCTCCTCCACACACTGCTTCCCCCACCTCTTCCCAGCTTGCACTATAGAGTTTCCCCAGAAGTATCAGGCAAGGAATAATTCCCACTATTTACCTCAAGCTTCCTTGAGAACACTGAAGCTGAGGAAACAGCAGCAGTACCACTGTGAGGAGGAGGAGCTGTGCAGGAGCAGCAGCACAGCCCCAGCTCAGGAGCTCCATTTCTCCCTCCCCAGGAAGGAAAGGCCCCATTTCCCTACCAAGGTGTGGGATACACCAGGAGCAGCCCAGCACACCTCAGCCTCCAGCAGGACTGTTGTGCTCAGGTCCACTCCCTGCTGCATTAAGAAACATAAACATGTTGTTATGATAGGTTTATAAAAATTTTGTTTTAATCACACAAAACTGAAGTTTGTGGTGAAGACTAAGTTGACAGTTCCTCTTAAATACCAGGATGCATAAGACACTGCATTAGGCACTAGGCAGCAGCCAACATCAGTTAGAGTCTGGCAACAGAAGCCATTTAATACCTCCCTTCATTCTTTGTGGAATTACAGGCTTTTGCAATACACGTCGTTCCCACTGACAGGTTACCCAAGATTTCCCCCACCCCACCTCTGTACATCAGTAAACCTTGTGTATTCCCACCAGAGCAGGGTTAACAACATTAGTGGCATCACAACCATCAAGAAAAGGACAATTTTCTATACAAGATTTTTTGCAAAAGTTGCAACAGGATTAGTGCATTACGACAGAACCGAGAGAAAAGAAGAGTTGGCATGCTGGAGTCCAACACAAAGAAAGACAACAGGCAGCTCGTTGGATGTACTATATTGACAAGATACTGATTGGTTACATGGAGAAACATACAATACAAAATACAGAAGAAACCAGTTTTGCTTCCCTCTGCCCCACCCCAAATACTCATCACTGATTTGGTCAATAGGTGGCCCAAGAGCCAGAGTTTGTCTCTAATGCTACAGTTTAGTGGTTGTTCTGGGCGCATCGTACGGGATCAGCCTCAGCTCTTACAGACAGGGAACTTTAAACACGTGTCCCAATATCCCTTTGTTTCCCATAGTGAACTACAGTGCTGTGGGACCTGGGTGCTGCTGGCCTCACCCGTGGGACGGCCACACTGGCTGTGCAGACACCGGGTCCTGCATCCACCACCACCAGGAAGAGGGAAGAGCAGAAGTTCATATATTAAAAAAGTGACTTAAGACTTAGAATTGAATTAGTATTTGTACAGAAAGGTGCAGGTGGAAGAACTCCCTCCAGCCTATGATCAGAAAGGGATGGAGAATCACAGCGGCGCCGGCAGCGGCCGCCCTACGGTAAGTGCGATCGTTAGCGTGGGTTCCAGTCACGTCCTCCGAGGGCTCGCGGGCCGGAGCAGCTGCTCAGTTGCTGCAGCACTGGCTCCTGCTCGGCTGGCTGCTCTCCTGAAGGTCCACCACCCGATTCCTGCCTGGGCCACCAGGAGCATTCTGGGGTTCATTTTTTGGCAGTTTCTTGGCTAGAAGGAAACAGGGCATTAGTACAGTATTCTACAGAGGCCAACCGCCTCCTGCTGCACACCCCACACTGGCCTTGGCCTGTCCCATCCCAAGCCCCCACTTCTAAAGGAGTGTGGGACAGGACACTGCCAGCAGCACTGTGCAGCAAACCAACCCACTCCTGGCTCTGGCTGGCATCAGCTCTGCTCCCTCCTCCCTCACCAGCCCAGACACGGGGAGAAGGAACCAGCTTTGCAAGGCAAAGACTCCACATGCTCAGAGTGACTGATCACACCAGAGTGGCAAACTGGACACCTGCCCCAGTAAGAGCCACCAGCTCCTGGCTGACACAGGACCCTCCATAGGCTTCACTGCTGGCTCTGAGAGCTACCCCAGCCCCACACACAGGTCATTACCTATTGCCATGAAGATTTCATTCACATTCATCGCTGTCTTTGCTGACGTTTCCATGAACAGCAAGCTGTTGTCATCTGCATATGTTTGTGCATCCTACAAACAATCACATCAGAGCAATGAAGGCACCCTGCCAGGAGGCCCAAGCAGGCTTCATGCACTTCAGTTCTCAGCAAACTAACCACCAGAGAAACCTGTCCCACCTCGGGACAGAGACTGCCATCCCAGTCCCTGCCTGGCCAGGATAGCTCAGGGACAGGCTCTGAACAGCCAGTGTCCCACAGTCGAGATGGGCCACAGCCTGGCTGAGCCACATACAGACACATTGCCTAGTGTGCCATCAGCTGGGAGAGTGTCACCCACTGCAAGGGCACCACAGGCAATCCTGTGAGAGGGCTGGGAAGAGCCTCTCCTGAACGCTTGCCTGAGATGAGGTAAGAGCTGTGAAGAGCAGAAAACATACTGGGAGTGATTCCTTATATGCCTTGTACCCAGAAGATGTTTCACACTCTGCAGACAGCCCCAGATGAGTAAGGCAGCAAAGGAGATTGAGGACGGGAGCTTGTGCTCTGTGGGGCCTCCTCCTCCACATTCCCCAGAACCGTCACCAGCCAGAGCCACACGTGCTGTGACAGAAGCATGGGAAAGGCAGGGCACAGCCCCCACTCAGGGGTATCCTGGGGTTCTCAGCACAAATCTTCACCTCCACTCTCCCTTACAGCATTTCACACAGAGCCACCATCTCCCCCACTTAAACAAAAAGCAGCTTTCCTGACCTGCCCAGGTAACAAGTGCTCTGGATTCCCACTCACCTGGAAGTCCACAGCTCTCTTGGTAGCAAGGTCTGCCTTGTTTCCTGCTAGTGCAATTACAATATTGGGGCTAGCCTGCCTCTGCAACTCTTTCACCCAGTTCTTGGCTCGTACAAATGTGTCCTGGAAGCAAACAGGAGGCAGCAGTCAGGAAGGGCAGCCGTGTAGGAATCCACAGGACAGATATGATTAGAACAAGGCTTTCCTGTGTGAAGCATTCTGCCTCTGCAGCACTTGGCAGCAGGATCCTTTATCAGCTCACACAGCCTTGGCCAGAGCTGAGGAAGAGGACATGAGCAGTTTGCAAGAACTCAGCACCTGCACGCAGGAACCTGCAGGGCTCTGACTCAAACACACTCCCCGGGGCACCGGGAGCCTCCCCCCAGCCCGGCCCACACTCACTGTGTTTGTGATGTCGTAGACCACGATGGCTGCCTGAGCCCCTCGGTAGTACATGGGGGCCAGGCTGTGGTACCGTTCCTGCCCTGCCGTGTCCCAGATCTCAAACTTCACCGTTGTGTCATCCAGACACACTGTCTGTGTTAGGAAGGCAGCTGCAAGAGAAAGTGAGTGGTTTGCCTCAGCTCCAGTAGGACAGGCCTCAGAGCCAGCACCAGGAGCACAGAGCAGCTCTGCTGTTGTGTGGGACCAAGGAGAGCCCTGGAGAGGCCAGTGCCACTCGCTGTGGCAGCTGCAGCTCTGTTGTGTGACACTCTTGCTCACGGGAGCCCAAGGGCCCCCACACAGTGATGGGAAAGTGGCCCAGAGAGCCCAGGCAGCAGTCAGACCCCAGAGAGGCCACAGGGCCAGAGCCTCCCAGCAGCCCCTCACAGGGATGACACAGTCAAGCTGTGGAACCACTGAGATCACACCTGGGGAGCACCAGTGACGGCACCAAACTCAGCCCAGTTACACCACACTCCTCAGTTTAGTAACTGGCTGTTTTCATGTTCCAGCAAGTTTAACACCACATGTTACACCCAGGACAAAGGCACCAACCCCAGATACAGACTGAAGCTGAGCAGCAGTGTCCACACAACCCTCTGCAGCAGAGCATCAAGCCCTGCTTATCCATAAGCCACACTTACAGCTGTGCTTCCTCCCTGTACGGGTCACAGAGGGACAACTCAAGCCTTTTCTCAGGACACCACTCCCAGTATTGCTGCTCGCAGACCCGGGTGCCAACCAGCCTTTGACTGGTGACACTGTGCTAATGATTTCAAGCTAAATAGCTACTAAACTTGAAAGCGCTGTGGATGTAGTTAACAACATCAGGCTACAAACAGCCCCAAAATCCCAGGTCGTGGTTTGAAAAGATAATTAAGAGCTATAAACCAAACTGAAGGCCTCAGTTCTAATTAGAAGCAGGAACTGAGGCACTGAAAGCAGAGCCTCAGAGGCAGAGTGCAGGGTTGCCATAGCATTATTCTCTGCTGTGCTGAACCTCACACCAACAAACTGCAAATCAGGAGTTAAAGCATTAACTGTTTGGCTCTATTTATAGCAAAAATCCCAGACCAGACCAAAATAGCCACTCTTGCTTCTGACACCCTGGACTGCCCCAGTGAGGTCAGCACCTCCTGGCCACAGGCATGTGGAGCTGGCACTCACCTCCGATCGTGCTCTCCTGGTACTCATGGAACTGCCCCTTCACGAAGCGCAGGACCAGGCTGGACTTCCCCACTGCCGACTCGCCCAAGAGAACAAGTTTAAACTGGCAGATTTTGTTCCCAGCTGCTGGTCCATTCGGTCGGGCAGCTCCACCTCGACCTGCCATTGTGGCCTAAGTGCAGGAGTGCTGAGAGGTAAGGATGCTGCAGATTCTGCACTGGGATCCACCTGGAGGCAGGTTGGAACTGGAAGAGGAGGTCAGAGTTAGTGACATGCTCAGGGACCAGCTGTACCAGTTCTAAAGGGTGGTTTGATCTGCAGCCACCATCAGCACAAGCCAGTGGTGGCTCCTTCCCATGGTGGAAAGTTATCAGTTGCGAGCACCACAGGGCAGTTCCTGCCAGGCAGCAGCTCCTGCAGCAGGATCTCAGCCTGCTGAGCCTCCCTAGAGAGGTTAACACAAGCTCTCCTCTCCACCAGTGGGCCCTCCAGCACTTCCACAACATGTGGGTTACACACACCTTGCTGGGGTGAGGCAGGTAAGGAGCAGCCAGCATACAATGGGTGTTATTAAAGCGTCATCCATTCAAACATCAATTACTGAGTTCATGGAGGTAACTGAGGTTGACCTTTAGTTCCTTCCTCCCCTCCAGAGTTCACAAGGAAGCAACTTCAGACTATTAATGCCACACAGAACCACCAACACAGGCAGGAGGCAGTTCTGCAGGTCTCGAGGGATTTGGACAGAGGGAGTTTCTAGAGTCATCGGTTCGGCCCAAGTTGCACCATGACATTCTGCACCTCCCAGCAGGCCCAAAAACAGCCCTGGAGCCAGGCAGAGTGGTCTGCCACAGGGAGAGAAAGCTCCTGGCAGCAGGGGCTGTCCCCTCAGAGACCGACAGCAGCTCTTCCCCATCCCCACAGTATACCAGGAATCGCCACCCATCCCAATCCAAAACAGAGGCAGCACATAATGATTCCCACACCCATCCTGCTGCCTCAACACCCTTATTCTACAGCATTCCAATTCATCAGGCTAGCAGTCACATTCTTCACAAGGACTGTTCAAATTCAGCAGAAAAAGGCAGCATTCCCTGGGATCAGCAGTGCCATCCACTCCCCAGCACCAGCCTCTGGAGCACTGCAGAGGCACAGAGCCATGGCAGGAGCAGCAGGACAAGCTGGTTTGCATCCAGTTACCCACGACTGAGTCCCAGGGCCTCCCTAAGCACTGAGCTCCACTGCCTGCAGAGAACAGGAATGCTTTCCAAGTGCACGGTTACAGATTTAGGCATATTTCCTGTTCCCATCACAACTCCCACTTCCCGCGGATGATATTGCTACAGCTGATCACATCCACTCTGCATCACCACTTTCCCTTCTACTCTCCTAACCCAGGCTGCTTGCTGAGACACAACTGCAAACAAAATGCCCCAAAAGCCAATTTCTCCTTGTTCTGGGAGTATCCATGAACAAACTCTGGGTACATCCTGCATTTACCCAGCAAAGATCAGATTTCCATGAATAAGGAGCATAAAGCAGGTTGAACTGGAGCAGAGTGTCCTCTGAATAGGACATTCAGGCCTGCTCAGCACAGAGGAGAGTCTCAAAAAGCTGCTTTCCAGGGCCTGTCCAGCTGTGATTGCTTGAGGCTACTTCAACTATGCCTCAAGTTAAAACAACCCCACAGTTTGATAGGGAACCTCTAGCCATTTCAGAGCTCCTCTGGAGGGACAGTCCATGAGTGCCAGCAGGTGGAGAACCTTGGCAGCTTTCAAAACACAAAGCACTTGAATATACTTTGATCTCGAGATGTTCCACCTCAAACTGCTCTGACCAGGAGGCAGTCAGACACCTGCTGTTAAGCTACCAGTCACTGGAGCTGGCAGGTAGGACAGAAACCACAAGGAGTAACTTCCAAGTGCTGTGAGATGTTTCAGGAGCCAGAGCTGTGAAGCTGTTGCTCTGAGTAGCCTGTCCAGTCTTGGATCAGCAGAGAAACTGCAATTCAGAGCTGGGTCCTTACCAGTAGCACTGTCCAAGGAAGGACAAACATTGTTTCACAGGATGAAAAAGATTGATAAGAAGCAAATCAGCAACTGGCTTTGCTGGGCAGTGAAGGAGCAGCTCTGGCCAGGAGCAGCTCAGTCACGGCCAGGTCTGAGAGGCTCAGCAGCAGCTCTGCATCTCTATGAGACTGAGGAAGCTTCCACCTTTTAGAGTTTCCCTCTAGTTAGAGCCTGCAAGGGAGCAGCTTTGGCTTGTTCAGCCTTGTATTTGTTCCCAGACAATCCATTAGCTCTGCTGCTGCTTCAGACCAATGTTCTGCACATTAAATACTATGTGAATCATGTCTCTGAGTTACGGCCTCCTGAAATCTGATAGGGGTGATTCCCAGAGCAAAACAAGGAAATGAGCCTGTTGACATCCTAAAGATTTAGCCTGACCTATATTTCACAGATCTTGATGCATTTTGCCATCTGGCTGTGCTACATGAACTCCAGCAGAATCAGGCAAGCACATCTATGTCCAGCTCATCATGGAGTGTCACTGGTCAGTGCAGGCAGGGGCAGTAGCCAGAGCCTTGACCACTAATTATGGTGGACTGGCTCACATCTAAGGGTGGTTTGAAGTTTGGCTACATGACTTCATGTCCACAAGAGAGGCTGCCAGATCTTTAGGATATTTGGGTGGAATTTACACAGTTCAGACCCTGACTGGTCACAGATGGTCTCAGACTAAAGACACAGCTGAGACCAGGATGACCAGCTGATAGTCACAGAAAGAACCAAATAACTGAAGGAAGTGCCCACCAAAGCCTCAGACAGCAAGCATACTCCATGGCAGGATAGGTACTTTGGCACTTTCTGCCAATGTCAATGTCTTTGAGGATTCCTGTCAGACAAAACTCAGCTCTGCAGGGAGAAGAGGCAGCTGAATTACACAACCTGAACCTGGTCAGCTCACACCCACCAGTGGACACTGGCTTGAGGAACAGGGAGTGCTTCCTGTTGTATGAAGCCAGTTCTGATGCTGGGGGGACTGTTCCTCCCCCCTCTTCCAGCAGAGAATGGGGCATGCACCCCTCCCCACAGCAAACCCCAACACTTGAGCCATGGGTCAGGGAGACCAAAATAGCCACAGCAATACTGCACAGACAAGGGAAAGCAGCTGAAGTCCCAGCTTGCTGTGCTGATTCAAGCAGTTGAGGCCATGAAAAGGAAAGGCATGATGAGGCACTTGTGTCATCAAGATTAACAGGCATTAATGTTCCTACTAGTTTCTTGTAACTAGTGAAACTCGGCACTGGGGAGGTCACAAGACCCATGAAAAGGCTTGTGCTGGTTTGTTTACCTGCCCTACCCACCTCCTGCTCACCGAAGCATGTGCAGGAGCTCTGCATCCCACAGCAAGAGCACCGGTTCTTTATTTTAAACTCTTAAAAGTCTCTTGTTTGCTTTGAGATCAAAGACAAATTGTAATATCTGATGCTGTCCCACAAGTGAGAGTTCCAGGTCTATCCCTTCCGCAGTTTGTGTTCCTCCCACACCTCACCTGCCTGCCAGGGTTTGCTGGAGGGGCCTGTACACAGACAGGAATATTAAATTCAAGAATCTGAGGGCCCTAAATCAGAAAGCACATGCCAGGGTTGCTGCATTTCCAGCCTGTTCAAGCACAAGGCAGTTCTCCAGAGCTGCCAGGATGCTGTGGAATATCACCAGAGCTCATTTCAAACAAACCAGCTCAGGACAAGGACCCCAATCTCCACAGGGGAATTACTGTCAGATCCCCATGTTAACCCCTGCAGGAAACCCCACCATAGGGAAGATGCTCATTTAAGGTGACAGAAGTTAGAGAATCTAATTTTTTTCCTTCCTGTGTTCAACCAGTAGCAAGGACTACTCTGAAAACTGAGGATATTGAAAAACCAAATCGTGAAGAATCTAGTTACTCAAAGGGCTGCTGCTGCTCTCAGCTATGCAAGGAGCTGCTTCACTGGGGATTTGTTGGCTTAGAACCAAAATACTCAAGACAAAAGCCCCAGTGAAGTATTTATCTTGTTAAATAGCTGACAGCGTTACATGAATTCCTTGGCAAAGGAAGCCCTGAAGTTACCCAGCGGTTTTGCTTCACCTCACACTGCACAGGCAGCTGACCTGCACTGCCCTATTCCCAGGCTGGACAGTCAGCTTCAGGATGTGGAGTCAGGAGCAACTTCTGTGAGCACAACCAGCAGCAAGTGCGGGTCCCACCAGAACCACACATGGACCCCTAGCCCAGGCTAGCACAGCATGGAATGTCAGCCTCATATTCCAATTCATCAATATGATTAATAAGAACAAACTTCCAGAGCCTGACTGCAGGAGAGTCCAGGCTGAGGAGGGAGTAACAGATCCAGCTGTTACAGAAGAGATGAGCTAGGAAACAGACTTAATCTACAGACCTCAGTCCCATAGAGCCTCATCAGTTTTAATACCTCACCTTTCTACAGACAACACACACCTCCCTCCCCAAAGAATGAACCCTCAGCATCCTGATCAGGGAGGCCCCAGCGTGGAGCCACAGTAACTGCTCTAACTGGGCAACTCGTCAGTGCAGCCACACTACAGCCCCAAAATGCCAATACACAGACCCAGACCAGCTCAGTCAGCAGTTTCAGCAGCACCCCTACAGTTATGACTAACTTATGACAGCACAACAACTTCTCTGTGCAGTCCCATATGCAAGACTCCCAACAACATGGACACATTCATCTTAGAGAGAAATAGAATTTCCATTCCAAAGTTGAATTACTCACTGGTAGCTACAGCCCCGAACAAGTCTAGCTGTTTCTGTAGCACCAGCTCCTTCTCTTGCTGTTCATACACACATCTGTTTCCTGACATCTGCACAGCTGTGGCCTCCGGAGCAGCCCCAGAGCCTGTTTTTCAAAGCAGCTTTTCCAAAACAATTTTATCCTCAGAGATTTCAAGGCCACCACCCTGTTGTTCCTATCCCTTCAGCACAGACTTCTGTGGAAGAGTCATCATATCTTCCTTCCATACATCACCTTCATCTCACATTAGCTGCTCTTTTGCTGTAGGGAGCAAAGTCTTCACATTCCCTGTCCCACCGTAGCCCCCTCTTGGAGCCCTCACCCACTTTCAGTTATCCTTGGCACTGCAAGAACCTGGTCCAGTTCCATAGAACACAGGGCACAGCAAGGCTGGATGAGCAACTTGTGAGTGCAGCCTGGACCTACTCAAACAGAACAAAAGCATCAAGGTTTTAGTTCTGCAGCCAAGGTTCTTTAACTCCTGTTCCTGACACTGTGCCCTGCTCAGATGCCCTCAACAGACACAGCTTCACTTTGACCAGACACCCAGCTACATGTGCCTTGGATAGCACTCACTATTCTGTGGGCAAGAAGGCAGCATCAGCAATGCAAAGCAACAAACTGCCACCTGCACTGCAAAGAATCTGTGACCTTCAGAATATCTTTCCCAGACAGCACAAAGATCTCCTGCCTTGAGCAGCTCCTTATTTGGAGCTCTACCAAACCAAAGCAAACATGAAAACCAGTGTTTTCTTATCTGTTTATGTAGAACTGCTCCGGCAGCTGATTCCTGTGCTCCAGGGGAGGACAGCATTCCCTCTAGGACTCAGATGAAGCTTTATCCCTTCCCCGATACTGTCACGGTCAGGAAGGCTCCCTGTTTCTGGCCATAGTCTGGAGTGTTTGCAGTGTTACTCTGACAACTTCTCCGGACTTGCATAAGAAGCTGCAAACTTCATACCCCAAGGGAAGAAAACAGCTGACTCCAACATTTCTACATTCTACCCTCTTTTAAGTCTGCTGACAGGAATACTTTGGGCTACACCCACTTCATTAGAAGTGTTCCCATTTCATTTCCTGTGTCTGAAAGCACTTGGCATTCCTTCCCCCTCCCTGTTCAGGGAGATGCCATGACCACCATGCACTAATCATGCAGCAGCTGAGGGAGTTTGGATCTAGAGATGTGACTGGCAGGGCCTAGAGCAGCTCCAGAGCTGATCCCTCCCCAGATGCAGAAGAGCTTTGCTGTGATGGAGATAATCCCACATCTCATCACAACTATTAGGTTTGGCCAAGCACACACACATCACCAGACACTTCCTTTCAGACACTGCCCAACTCATCACTGGTTTCACAGGAAAGCAAATGGACCCAAACCCAACTCTGTTCATGCAAAATTAGACAAGTGTTTTATATTAGTGTATTCATATCCACATGCCATGCCAGCCTTCCCCTCCTGCCCTCCAATAGCTCAAACCCTTCTCCATGAATCCGTCTCACCTTTCCTGGGTTGTTCCCTCCCCTGAAGAGGCATCATCACCTACATACAGAGCCTCGAGGGACGCACACTGCCTGGCACAACCTTAAACCGAAAGTCACCTAAATCAGCCAGATTATCTCAGAGGGGAAGGTCACTTCAGAGGCAGACTTTTGCTGTGAAGGTATTGACTGTTCCAACAAACTGTTGTGACTCAAGAGGAGTCTGAGGCAATTTCAGCACTGAGACCCAGTTAAGACTCCAAGCATTGCTGTCCTTGACCTCCCAGGTCCAGCCAGACTCATGCTTTACCTCCTGTGTGCATTCCAAGAACACATCAATACCAGTATTGCCTTGTAGCTGCCTACAGACACTGTCTTGAATTCTTCATGCTTTTCAGCCATAGTTCTTTCACCTTATTATCCTGGTGAGCTGAACAAAAACATAAAAGACTTTGAGAGTCAAGGCAGTGGTGGATACTAGCAGGATATTCCAAGCAAGCTTACTGAGACAGCGTGGCATGTCAGGCCAACATGGACTGTGTTTGGTCCTTGGGCCCCAACCAAGCTGAGAGCTGGCTCAGGAGCCCCGACCCAGCCCAGTGCAGGCCCGATGTCAGGCTGTAAACAGGGCAGCTCAAGTGTGCTGACCCTCCACACAAAAAGCTAAGAATAGTAGATGCAAGTTGTTCCACGCCAGACTTAAAATAGTCCCTCCAAATATTCCTCTCCCCAGCTTCCTTACGGGCTTGGGAACAGCCAAGGTCAGAGCTCCGATAGCCACGGCCGAGGGCAGCAACTAAAGGTCAGCTCGGCCGGTGTCAGGGCTGGGCTGGGCTCCCTGCAGGCTCACAGCTCCTGCCCAACCCCAGGAACTCAGGCAGCACCTTAAGCATCACCAGGAACAAGGTTCGAGCAGCCTTCCTGGGATATTTAGCAGCACAAACCTGTTGTTCACGCTCACACGTGAACTCCTGGTGCAATTCCACAGCGGCCGTGCTCCCAGCTCGAGTGCTGGAGTCTCTCCCGCTGTGCCACGATCCAGGGATGGCCTTGGCTGGGGCTCCTCTCCAGACAAGCCACAGAACGTCCTTGCAGCCCGTGTGCCTCGCTCAGGGCCCCGCAGCACCACGCCTTTCCTTTCCCGAGGGCCCTCGGGGGGCACCAGCAGCAACCCAGGGCAGTCTGCACTCCCCCGGAGCCCTTTCCAGCAGATCAAGTCACGTCCCTCGTTCCGGCAGTGCCCGGGAACCCGGCCGGGCCTCCTGGATCCTACAGTTCCTACTCCCACCTCAGACGGTGAGCAGCTACGACAGGATACGATTCCACCACGGCGCCGCCCCTGTCCTGGCAGGTGCCACACCTTCCTCAATTCCATTCACCTTCCCAGCAGTCAAAGCCGAGAGACACGGGAGCTCGGAGGACCGGCTGCCACGGGGCACCGGCAGTCGGTGCCGCTCCCGCCGCCCTGCGAGCCCTCCCTGCCCGCGGCCAGCCCGGAGGGGCCCGACCCGAGCCCCGACAGCGCCGCCCCGGGCCAGGGACCGTCCCGCTCCCGTTACCGCTCCCCACACACCGGGGCCACCGGGCCGGACCCGTCGCTGCCCCGCCTCGCTGGGCCCGGTCCGGCCGTCACCGGGCGAGGGATGCGCGCCCGCCCGGTCCAGCCCCACGGCTCCCGTCCGGCACAGCGGCGCCGCCGAGCCCCCGCTCCGCTCCCACCGCGGGGACCCCCGGAGCGCCGGGGCGCGGCTGCCGCCCCCGGCCAGGCGAAATCCCGGGGAACGGGTCCGCGCCCCCAGGCCGGCCCCAGTCACACCGGGTCGGAACGAGCGGCCCCGGCCCCGGCCCCGGCCCCGGCCCCGGCCCCGGCCCCGGCTCACCGCCCGCAGCGCCGCCGCCGCCGGTGCGTCTCGCAGGCCCCGGCCCTCACTTCCGCCTTTACCCGTTCCGCTTCCGGATTCGCCCACCCCTTCCGCCCCCCGCCCTCCGGGACAGGCAGCCGCGGCTGTCAATCACCATCGCCCCGCCCCACGGGAGACCCCGCCCCGGCGTGGTGCGGGCGTGACGTCACTGCGCGGCCGCGGGGGCTGCTGGGAGTTGTAGTCCCGGGGCGCCCGCAGGAGGGACACGGCGGCGCCGGGGCTGGAAAAATAGAGCCTTTATTTCCCGGTCCGGCGGGGAGCGCGGCCGGGCCGGGCCGAGCGGCCCCCGCCCACCCCGGACACCCTCCCGGAGGTCCCGCGGAGCCGCGAGGGGTTTCAGCGCTCCCGCTGGGCCCCGACCCGCCGCCCGCCCCTCCGGGCCCCGCGCGTCCCGGCCGCGGAAAGGGCCCCGTGGGTCAAGAGTACAAAACTATATCAAAATCCCTGCGAGTGCTGGGGGCGCGGAATCCCGGGGGGCTCCGAGGGCGGGGCCGGGACGGGCCGGTCCCCCCCGACAGCTCTCCCCGGGCCGGTCCCATCCCCCGGTCCGTCCCCTCGGTCCGGTCCCCCGGTCCGGTCCGATCCCCCCGGTCCATCCCCCGGTCCGGTCCGGTCCGATCCCCCGGTCAATCCCCCGGTCCATCCCCGGTGCCCGCGGGGTCAGTGCGAGCTGGCGGAGCCGGACCGCGGCTGCGGGCGGCAGCGGGGCCAAGCGCCGTCGGAGCAGCCGGGGAAGGACAGGGCGGAGCGGGGCGGCAGCGGCGGCGGCTGCGAGTCCGAGCCCCGGCGGGGGTCCGGGCCGGGGGGCTCCCCCCGCGGCGGGCGCGGCCCCTCGACGGCCACCCAGGGGTGCAGAGCGGCGGCGTGGGCAGAGCGGCTGCGGACCGGGCAGCGCCTGGCGCGGGGGCTGGCGGAGGGCGAGCTGCGGGAGCTGGGGAGCACCGGGGGGGACGGGGGCACCGGGGGGGATGGAGGCACTGGGGGAGAGAGGGGCACCGGGGGGGATGGAGGCACCGGTGAGGACGGGGGCACCGGGACGGAGGGCGGCGAGGGCCGGGGCGGCGGCGGGATGGCGTCGGGCAGGCGGCAGGGACAGGCGGGGAGCTGCGGGGCGCCCAGGTGACCCCTGAGCAGCTCCATCATACCCTGCAGCTCCCGGCTGAGGTGCGAAACCTCCTGGTTGAGGTGGCTGATCTGGAAGGGACGGAGAGCAGTGAGCACCGGCCGGTGCCCCCGGGGACGCGCGCCCACCCCTGGCCCCTCCACACCTCCTGGTTGAGCCGGCTGATGTTCAGCTTGATCTGCTCGGCCTCCATCGCCAGGGCTGGGCCGCCCACGTCGGTCCCTGCCGGGGAGGACACGGCCGGTCGCAGAGGGCTCTCCGAGCCCCCGAGCCCCGAGGGCAGCGCCCTGCCCTTGGCCGGCACTCCCTGGCGGTACCTGAGCTGGGCGAGTCCATGTTGAAGCAGAAGGTTTGTGGCTCCGATGTCCCCCCGTTGTCTTCGATCCCATCCACGACTCTAGAGCGGCAGGGGGTGAGGGCTGCACCCCCTGGTCCCCCTGCCACCATCCCCGCCATCCCCCGGGGCCCTTCGCAGCCCGGCGGGCACAACCCCGCAGCAGCTGGATGAGCCACCGGCACGTCCCAGCCGTACCTGGGGCTGAGGTCCGGGGGGCCGTAGGCGTGCAGGGACGGGATGAGCAGCTTGGCCGGCGCCCTGCCCGCGCTGCCATCCCGGGCCGGGGGCCGGCACTGCGGAGAGGGGCTGCGGCCGCGGCTGCCGCGGGCCGGGGAGCGGGTGTTGCGCCGCAGGGCTGAGACCTGGCACAGCTCATCGCCCAGGAGGCTGCTCAGGGAGCCGCGGCGCGCAGGGCTGCTCGGCTGCGGCAGCAGCAGCTTGCGGCGCGGGGAGCTGGCGGGCGACTGCTGGAAGACCTCGTCGGGTTCCTCCTCATCCTCCAGAATGGAGGGAAGGGGTTTCTCCGGGGCAGCACCGCTCTCCGGACGAGGCTGCGGTTGGCCAGGAGGTCAGGGCTGGTCCCGGGCACGGCCAGCCCTGCCCCGTCCTCCCCCCATCGCCCCGGTACGGTGCAAACCTGCAGCACCTGCGACAGCCGCGGGGACCGGGAGTAGCGACAGAGCCCCTGTGGGGAGAGCAGACAGCACTGGGTCAGCAGCAGGCACGACCCCTGCACGGCTCCACGGGGACTGACTGCAGGCCCGAAGCCCCCCTGGCCTTTTGGTGCCCCCCTGGTCGACCAAACCTCCCCCAGCCCCAGGCATTATCCCCAGTCCCAGCCTCCACAGCCCCTCACTCACTCTCCTTCCTCTGCTGCTGCCGTGACAATGATGAACTGCCTGACCCCAGCCTGAGCCAGAGCCAAGGCTTCATCCCAAATCCCAGCCCAGGCTCAGCCATCAGAGAACCTGCTCTGCCTGGAGGGTACAGCCAGTCGAGGAGGGGTGACAGGCCTTCTTCAGGACCTGGTGCAAATCATTGGCATCCCTTACCCTTTTTTTGTTTACACCCCTCCTGTACAATGGACCTGGCGGGTCTTGGTAGGGCTGTTTGGGACCTAGAGAGCAACCTCCCACACCACCTCCATCGGGTGTGGGGATGGTGGGTACTGGGGGGGATGCTCTGGAGGAGCCCCCGGCCTCTCACAGCAAAGCTGGGGGAGGAAAACTGCTGCAGAGCCATTTCTGTGGCAGAACATCCCCCCAGCTGCTGGAGCCGTCAGCATGACTAAATCTGCAGCCCCCGGCTGCCTCCTGCACTCGGGAGGGCTGTGCCCTGGCTGCCTATCCTGCAGTGCCCCCCCAGTTCCCTCCACCCCCATTTCCAAGCCTTCCATCTGCCTCAGCCTTCTGCATTGCAAATGCTTTCTCCCAGTCCCCCAGGTTGTGCAGAGCCAGGACAGGATGTACCTGCACAGAGGGGTGGCAGAGTCACAGCCTCTGCCCCAGCCTTGGAGCCTGAGGATCACAAGCAGGGAGTGCAGAGACTCTCCTTCCCTGGCTGTGCACAGTCCTAGCCCTGCTCTGGTCCCTGGGGCCGTGAGGACAGGAAGGGACCTGTGAGGCAGGACATGCACCCACCTCCATCTCGCTGCCCTCCCGCAGGTTGAAGGTCAGGTCCTGATGGATGTCAGCTGAGAACTTGCTGGCATACTCAGGGTAGAGCTGCAGCACCTCACAGAGCCCCCGCAGCCCGATGTGCTGCAGGTCACAGTAGGTCAGCGCCTTCACATCCGCATTGGTCTTGATCACCTGTTCTGTGCTGCACAGGTCAGCTCCGATCAAATCTCCTTTGCCTGCAGAAGGGGACCAGGGTGGGCTAGCAGTGCCAGCCCCGGGCCCCTCACCCCACCGGGCAGCAGGAAGGGCTGGGGCAGAGTCCATGCCCCCTTCCCTCACCCAGGATGGCCAGGACCACGTTGTCCTTCAGCACCTCAAGGGAGCCGGAGCAGACGAAGTAGTTGGCCTGCAGTGCATCACCCTGGCGCAGCAGGTATTCCCCCGGGGCGCAGAACGAGGTCTTGATGTGGAGTGAGAGGGAGCGGAGGCAGCCCCGGCTGGCCGTCTCGAAGACGGACAGCTGCAGGATGTCCTTGTTGAGGTGCATGGCCACGTCTGCGCGCAGCTCGTCGGGGAAGTCGTGCAGGAGCTGGGGAAAGCGGGGCTGGGGCACTGGGCACAGCAGGCAGGGAGGGAGCAGGGAGCAGAGAGAAGCCTTCCCAAAGCCTGCCAGTCCCAGGGGACAGGTGCCCCTCTGGGTCACGGAATCTCCCTGCTCGCTGGCCCTGGTGCATCAGCAGAGCCCAGCAGTCCCAGCTGGCAGAGGAGGACCCTGGCTGTGGTAATGGTCTGCCTCTGCTCCACATGCCTGTCCCACTCCCCATGCTGGCAGGAATCTGCCCCAGACCTAGTGCCTCCAGCACCACACTCAGAGCTGGCCCTCCCAGTCCCATCACCCCTGTTCTGGGTGCAGGACTGGACCAGAGGGGGCTGGCCCAGCCCCACCACCTCCTACCTCATTAGCATCGATGCCATTGTTCACCGACCAGGTGGTCTGGAAATACTCCAGCATCCTCTGCTTGAGCTGCTGGGGCAGGCGGTGGACACGGATGAAGTCCTTGAGGTCCTTCATGCGGGTGTGGTAGAGCGAGCGGCGGGAGTACATGCGCTGGATGATGGCCGTGACATTCCCGAAGACCACGGCGTGCATCAGTGCTGGGGGTGGGAGGGCAGTGTCGGGCCCAGCGAGGGGCAGCTGGGGGGCAGCACAGGAGGCTGCTCCCCAAACCCCGGCCCAGGGCTGTCTCACATGGCACACGTGTCCATCACCTCCCCCAGCCCCCTGCTTGGGACCCCTCGCTCGGGCAGCCGGAGGTGAGCCCTGCCCAGCCCTGCTCCCCGCCTCACCCCCGACGAGCATGGTGCAGATGGAGAAGATCTTCTCGGCGTCGGTGTTGGCGCAGACGTTGCCGAAGCCCACACTGGTCAGGCTGCTGAGGGTGAAGTAGAGGGAGGCGATGTAGGTGCTGCGGATGGAGGGGCCCCCGAACGAGTTGTTGATGTAGGGAGCCTCCAGCCTCTTGCCCAGCTCGTGCAGCCAGCCTGCCAAGCACAGCCCAGGGTTAGCACCTGCTGAGGGGCCGGTGCCCCCCACCCAGGGCCATCCCCCTGCCCCGGCCTCACTTTGCAGGCAAGAGCCAGCAGCGAGGGCTGCACCCCCGGCACCACCGCCCCACGGGAGTGCCCTCTGCCCGTGGCACGGAGGGACCCCAGCGCCCCAGCACGTCCCCGCTCCCCACTCACCGATGTCCCAGGTGCGGGGGTCGTTGCTCTCCAGCTCCTTGCGGCCGATGACGTACCAGATACAGGCGAGCCAGTGCGCCAGCAGCGCAAACATGGACATGAGCAGCGTGAGCACCATGGCGCTGTACTGCGAGTACCGGTCCAGCTTCTGCAGCAGCCGCAGCAGCCGCAGCAGCCGCACCGTCTTCAGCAGGTGAACCAGCGAGGTCTGGGGGGCAGGCAGGCAGGTGAACCTGGCGGAGCTGCAGACAGGGGCAGGAAGGGACCCCAGCACCTCTCCCTGGGGCAGGGAACCTTTGCCACTCCCACAGCTGCCAGAAGGGTTGTAGGCTAAGGGGCCTGCAGGTGGGAAGTCCTCCCCAGGCAGCCTTCCACAGCCGTGCCCAGCATCCAGCAGGCAACCAGGGTCATGGCTTGCTAGGGCACCAAATCCTCCCTGGGAGATGTGGGTGCTAGAGAGGGGCAGGGAAGTGGGCAGCAGGAAGGGCAGCGGGGAACAGCAGCTTTGCTATCAGAGGCTGCATTTGTGCCAGCAGCACTCACCACAGTCACGTTGAAGATGTAGAGCAAATCGAAGGGCAGAGCGGCGATCAGATCCACAAAGAACCAGGTGGCCACGTAATGGATGCAGATGGAGCGGGGGTCGTACACCACCTGGCCCGACTGGCTCACGTATGTTGTCCGGAAGTTCAGGATGATGTCTGCCCCAGGAGAGCAGGACCAGCCCTCAGCACCCCTGCTGTGGCTGGCATTGCTGAGCCAGAGTCCACTGCCAACGTGGGTGTCACTCCTGGAGTGCTCAGGGCCAGCAGCAGGGGCACTGCAATGCCAGCTCCTCACTCCCCCAGCCATCACCCATGTCCCACCGTGTCTCCCATCCTGGATGGATGCTCAGCCCCGTGCACAGACCTACCCAGGATGAAGAGCATCTCCACGGCAATGTCGCTGACGATGGTGCTGCGGGCAGCTGAGAGACTGTCCTCCGTACCCGTGAAGCAGACATTGTAGGGGACGGTGACAGCCACGTAGAAGGTGGCCAGCAGGATGAGCCAGTCCCAGAGCGCCTTGAAGATGCTGTAGTGGAGCAGGATGAAGCGGGACTTCTGCACTGAGGCCACCTTGTACTCGGGGATGGACGGCTTGCCTTCAAACACATTCTGGGGGAGCAAGTGTGGAGTGGTACATGGATGGTGCAGGAGGGGTGAGGGCCACCACAGGCCCTTCTCCTCCTGAGTCCTGCCAGTCTGGCTGCCAGCCCCTGATGTCAGAGTGATGGATGCCCTTTCTCTGCACTGAGGTCACCCTCAGAGATGGGCACAGAATGCCTGATTATGGCACATCAATTAACGTGAAGTCACAATTAACACTATTAACAGTAATCCCCTGCTAGCTGCTGCCCAGAACCATGTCAGGTGCCAATTCACATTCTGGGCAAAGACTCCCTCTGCAGGGATGTGGCACTGCCAAGAGACACCAGTCTGAGTGAGGGAAGAGCCGGGGCCATCCCACCCATGTCCCCAAAATTCAACACTGATGCACTGACGACACTCTTTGCCTGCTCTGGGCTCTGGTGGCTGCTGGATCCTCTCTCTGGCCCCATGGCTCAGGTGGTGCCCAGGGATCCTGTGCTGGGCACTGCAGCCATGAGAAGGGGCTGGCACAGGACCGGCTCTGGTCCCTGCCCTGGCTGGCAGCCCCATGGCTGTGGCAGCCTGGTAACAGTGCTCCCCAGGGTCAGCACAGCTGTGCTCAGAGCCAGCACTGGGGTTTCCTGACAGCAAGTGTGTGAGGAGAGGCACAGCCCTGCCAGAGCTGCCAGGTCTGCTGTCCCCATGGCAAGCCCTGAGCACCTACTGGGCTGTCCTGTTGCCAAGCAAGCACGTACAGCCTGGGCTGTGATGTGGCTGCCAGGCACTTTGGTGCTGGGGAGGCCAGGGGTGGGCATGCATGGGAACAGCATCGCAGTGAGTCTGGGCTCTGCTGGGAGCTGCTCCTGGGACAGCTGCTGCACTGCCATGGCACCACAGACCTGGCCTGGAAGGCACTGGGCAAAGCTGATGTCCCCCAGGTCCTTACACGGTTGATTTTCACCTCGCTGCGGTCCCTCCTGGCAAACTGGCTGCTGAGTCGGTGCAGCACAGTCCGGCCCTGCCTGCGTGCAGCCCGCAGGTGTGAACTCCCAGGCTTCTTGCTCCTCTGCTTCTCTGCAGCAGATAAGACACACGGGGTTAGTGGAGTGCTGTGCCATGGGTGTACATGGCAGCAGGACCCATCAGGGAGCAGGGAATCCCTTTGCCACATGCCCACCAAACACACTGCTCCCTGAATCCCATCCCCATCCCACAGCCATGGCTCACCCTCCTTCTTGTCCCCCACATGGTTCCTGCCCCGGCTCTCTGTGATGTCCTTGAAGGAGAAGAGGAAGAGCACCACCTCCCCCTTCTCATTCTTGATGGGCATGATGTCCAGCAAGCACCAGAAGGCAGCTCCTGAATGGAGGAAAAGGGTGGTGAAGGCAGGGCTGCCCTCCCCTGCTGCTTGGTGGCTTCCTCCAGGGCCAGCCAGACCTGCGGGCAGTGACCCAGCCCCAGTGCCACTCACCACCCTTCTTGTAGAAGCAGACCTCAGACTGGTACTCCTGCCTGCCTTCCAGAGCCTTCTCAATGCACTGCAGGATGGGCTCGCTGGTCTCGGCCCCGCACAGGAAGCGGCAGCTGCAGTTCTTCTGCATGACCTCGGTGCGGGCGAAGCCGGTGAGGTCGCAGAAGCCATCCGAGCAGTAGACGATGGGGAAGCCACAGCGGCCCTGTGCATTGGCCAGGATGAAATTGCTGTCTGAAAGGAGATGCAGCGGTCCCTGAGGACTCAGGGCCACAGCACAGGTCACAAAGGGCAGCCCAGCCTGCCCAGCCCTCCCAGCCCTACACGAGTCCCTCTGAGAAGCAGAGCTGAGTCTCCATCTGGCTGCTGGATGCCCCCAGTTGCTCCCAGAGCTTGCCTATCCCCTGCCCTGCTGCCCTGGAGGTCCCAGCCCAGGCAGGACCCCAGTCTCATGCACTAGAAGGGGAAGGAACCCAGGTCCTTCTCGCGGCCCCCATTGCCCACGCGAGGCGACTCACGCCTCCCCCTCACCATCTGCCACTCCAGCTCCACCCGGGCTCAGGCAGCTTAGCGGGAGCAGCAGCAAACCCGACTGGGCACTGCCAGCCCAGGGATGCCCAGCTGTGGTGCTGGGATCCCCAGAGGTCTGGGGTGCTGTAGCACCAGCTGAGAGGGTGGGAGAAAAGCCATGAGCCTGGGGGAACTCGAGGACTGATGCCCAGCCAGCACAAGCCAGAGGTGAATGACAGCATCCTCAGTCTGTCAGCACCACAGAGCTTCCCCAGCATCACTCTGCCCTTGCAGGGAGGTGGCACCCAGCACAGTAAAGCCCTCGCCAGCCTCATGCCCTGCTCAGTTCCAGAATGACTGCTCTACCCTGCAGCCCCTGGCTGTGGGCTCTGCCCTGGGACCGAAGTGGCTTCTGCTGCAGACCCTGTGCCAGTGAGACAGATGGGCTCATGCTATCAGAGTGCCAGTGGAGCGGGTGTGTGGCCAGTGTGGACTGCGATTACACCCTGTGTGGACAGACTGGGCTGTCCCCAGCACCACCACGGTCTCCAGTGGTGGGTCCCCAGCCCAGGACTCTGGCACCACACAGCCAGGAGCAGGCAGATGTGCTCTGCCCACTCTCACAGCACAGAGGAGCCCACAGTGATGCCAGCACCCGCACGCTGCAGACAGAGTGGTGCCAGGGCAGGGCAAGGGCAGCAGAGGCTGCAGGAAGGAGGGAATGGGAGCCACAGGCAGCCTTGGCCGATGAGGTTGCAGCAGGGCCATCACAGCACAGCTCAGCCCGGGATTAGCTCGGAGAAGCAAAAATAGCCTGAAGCTGTGACTAAGGCCAGATTTTGGCTCTGGGGAGCCAGGATTATGGTGATGTCCGGGATGTGTTATTAGAAAAGAAAACAAGCCGTTTACATTTGGGAGTGGCTCCACCGAGCTGGTGGATGCAGCCTTGGAGGGGCTCGGCAGCCCCCAGCCATGCTGGCCAGTGTGCCTTGCCAGGAGCCCCGGGGCCCAGCACAGAGGCTGCCCGGGAGAGGCAGGGTTAACTCCCAACGAGTATCACTGCTCTAAACCCCTCTCCATGGCAGATAAAGCCGATAAGAGGCACATCAAACTCGCAAAGCCCCACGCTGTTTAAAAGTGCCCGAAGGCGGTCGGGCAGCTGCGGGCAAGGGCGTGCCAGGGGCTGTGGGACAAAGCCCGGCTCCCAGGGGCAAATTCCCAGGGCTTTGCTTCGGGGTATTGCAGGCAGCTACCCTGTGGACCCTTCCCTTGGAGGTGCTCTGCCTCTGTGGAAGGACAGTGGGACACCCGCACAAGGCACGTGTGTGTCTGTCCCAGCACCTTCAGGCAGGCTCGGTCTGAGCCTGGGAAGGCTCCGAGGCAGGCTGTCTCCTGACACATTACATCTCAAATGTAATATCTCAAATCCCAGCTCCTCTGGGCAAACAACCCTTGAGCCACCAGGGCGGCTCCGTGTCGCTCCAGGCCAGGAGCCAGCCCAGCATCGCAGCCAGCACATGCCAGGGTGCTCCAGGTTCCCCGGCGGTGCCCTGAGAGGTGGCTGCGGGCAACCCAGTGCCATCTTCATGCTGGTCTCACCCAGCAAGGGAGGAGATGCCCAGCCCTGCAGGCAGCTGGTCTGGGAGACCCCTGCTCTAGGTGATTTTGGCTGGGAGCTGAGGTCAGCCCTGACCACGGTGTGTCCCCGGGTGCCTGTATGGTGCCAGCGGAGATGGCACTGCTGGCGTCCGGGCACAACCCATCTCTGCTTCAACCCATCCCGACTCCGGCACACGGACACAGAGGGGAGGGACCTGAGCGCCGGGGACACGGACACCGCTGGGGAACGGGACGGGGTAACGCGGGGGATCCCAGACCGGCCGTGCACCCTCCGGGGCTCCTCCGCCGCTCCCGGGACCCGCACGGCGCCGGGATCTGTCCCTGGTGCTGAGCGCGGCTGCGGCGACACCGAGCGGCACCGGCGACACCGAGCGGCACCGGCGGCGGGCGCGGACACAGCACCGTGGGGGCGGCCCGGGACACGGACACGGACACGGACGGGGGGAGTCCCGGAGCGCCGAGCCCCGACACGGACACGGGGCGGTCCCGAGCAGCGCGTGGGCGATCGCGCCCGGCCCGAGCGGTGTCCCCCTCGCCGTGGCAGCGCCACCCCCGCCCTGTCCCCCCGCACACCTCCCGCCCCCGCGGCCCCTGCTCGGCCCCGTCCCGGCCTTACGCGTGCCATCGAAGCGGGTGGCGATGGTGTCCAGGAAGGTGTTCTGCGGCGCCAGCAGCCCCTTCATCACCGGCATCGTCCCGCCCGGCCGCCCGCCACGGGGCTGCGGCGGCGGGGCTGCCTCCGCCGCCCCCGGACCCTCCGCAGCGCCGCGGGCTGATCCCGGCCCGCCCGGGGCTCCCGACCCGCCCCCGCCCCCGCCCCGCCCCGGCACCGGGAGGGGCCTCGGCACCGGCGGGCACGGCCCCCGCCCGCGGGCGCGGCGCTCGGAGCCCGGGGCGCTCCGTGCTGGCGGCGCCGGGACCCGCCCGGCACCGGAGCCGCCCGGCCGGGGGCGCCGGGACTGCCCTGGCCGCGGGACCCGCTCAGCCCCCACGGGGGGCGCCCACGGGGGAAGGGGCAGGACCTGCCGCGCCTCCGTCCACCCCCGCCCCGGTCCCGCACCCACCGAGCTGGTCCCGCGCACGCCCCAGCGAGCCCAGTGCGGGCCCCGCAGAGGAAGGCGCTTGCCCCAGCAGCTGCCCCGGCACTGAGCTGTGCCCTCCTGACCCCTCCTCAGAGAGACCACGGAGCCGGGTGACATCAGGCTACCATTTATTGTAAAAGGCCGCGGTGCCCGCGGTGCCCTGAGCAAGCTGAGGCAGGGCCAGGGCCGTCAGGAGGTATCTAAAAGTGCTATTTACACCGATCTCCGGACGTGTGTCCCAGGAGTCGAACCCCCCAGGGATCCCCTCTCTGTCCCCGCTGCCCCCACCCTGCTCAGTAAAAGCTCCTTGCAGCTCCCTGGGCCTGGCTCATGCTCAGGTCCTTCCCTGTGTGTCCCTGGCACTCTCTGGGGCTGGCAGGGCTGGTGTCAGCACCCCGCGGCGCTGGTGTTGGCTGGGTGTCTGCGCCTGCAGGGCAGCCCGATGTGTCGTGGCAGGCGGTGCCAGGGTGCTCCCCGCGCTTGCCCATGGTGAGGATGCCCGCGGCATGGTTGCCAGAGCCATGGAGCAGGCGGTAGAGTCGGCTCTGGAAGGCCAGGGGAACACTCTTCCTCTTGCCGAGCGTGAGGATCCCAGCGGCGTGGTTGCCCATGCCGTGCAGGAGGTCATAGACGCGGCAGGAGCAGGTCTTCTGCCGACAGCAGTCGGGCAGGCTCTGCCGGGCAGCGACCAGGGAGCAGAGCAGGAGCAGGAGCAGGAGGCAGGCAGCTCGCTGGAGCTGCCGGAGCAATGGGCAACGTTAGTGCAGGACAGCGACAGTGCAGAGAGGGGGAGAGGGCACAGCCCCAGGGCTGCCCCCCTGCTCTGCTATGCCCACTGGTGTCTCAACTCCCCCCTGCCCCGATTGCTGCCATGGGGGCCCAGCCCCACATCCTGGGTGCACTTGGAGTGTCACCCTTTGGTGCCCTGGGGCACGGCCAGCACCCTCACCCATGCTCTGACCAGCACCCAGATGTGGGTGCCCTCACCACACCCCTGTCCTGCTCCACCACACAGCAGCCATGGCAAACACCCCCCCCTCACTGCCCAATGCCACGAGAGCAGTAAGAGCACCCATGCTCAACACCGCAGGCATTGTGCCCACAGCTCCCTTCCAAGAAGCCTCCTGATCAGTTGCTGGCCACAGCTGGATAGCCACACACCGGAGATTTGCCACACACTTGAAGCTTCCCAGGGAACTGGCCAGGCCCTCCTGTACCCCCAAGCCCCCTACAGTAACCTCCCCCCAGTCTCTGCCCTCCTATCCCAAGGGGCTGAAGTGCCCCAGCCCCACCTTGGTGTTGGGCACCTCCATCCTTCCTGCGGTCTTCAGACAGTCGAGCGGCTCTGGGGCATGTCCCACTGGGCAGCCGAGAGCACAGTGCCCTGTGCTGTTGCTGCCACTTTATAGGGCCCAGCACAATAGTGCTGCCAAAAATACCACCCGGGCAGTGGGAGCAGATGGTCTCTGGGAGACAGGGACTCGCTGGGGCTCGTAGCTCGGAGACCATCCAGGCCTTTCCCCTCATTTGCAGCTCCTCATTGTGTGGGTGCTCACTGGCCGGGAGGCCAGGCACTAATGAGGCCATAATTGCCCATAGGCCTGTGGCTGGGCTGGCACAAAGGGGCTGAAGGTCAATGCTAGCCAGCTCCTGCAGCACAGCACCCGCAGCCACTGCTTGGAGTCCCATTAGGCTAATTATCCCCCAGAACAAAGGGGTGCTGGCAGCAGCACGACTTCCTGACGTGGGGAGTCGTCACCTCGCACTCCCCACGGTGCCAGGGAGGGGTGGTGCCATCAGGGTCCCATACCCAGTGCCACCCTCCATCCCCTTTGGTTACCGCATCCTGTCCGGGCCCCGTGCCAGGCACAGAGGGAGCCACAGAGCACAAGGGGAAGGTCTCACACTCTTTATAATGCTCCACAGCCCTAGTCCAACCCCACACCACCCTCCACCTCTGTTTGCACTGAGACCCCCTTGCCCTGGGCGATGAATCCCAGTATTTCCCTGACGCCAGAAGCCACATCTGCTGTCCATTGACAGCCTGCTCCCGCAGCTACTGCACTGCAGAGCCTCCCAGCCACTCTGCACAGTGGGAGCCCCAGAGGTGCCACAGAGGAGACAGGTCTAGCCAGGACCCTTCCTGCTAGCCAGGTTTTCCCCAGGGCTGATGAAGGCCAAGCCTGCAGCCCTGGGGACTGGGACCATGAGCCCAGACCTGGGGCTGCTTTTCCAAGCAGCATCTGGAACAGCAGGCTGGGGGTACAAACACATGGGCATTGGAGTACCAGCATCCCCACTGACCCTGCAGCAGAGTGCTGGCTTCAGAAGCATATGGAAGGGATGGAGGAGTCCCCTGAGAGCTCGTGGGGGGCAAGCAGGAGCGGGATCACCCCTCCTCAACCTCTCCACTGAGCCCTGATGCAGCCCCTCAACACCACAGAGTGCAGACACTCCACTCCAGATGTGTCAATACAGGCAGGCTGAGCCTGCAGGCAGCCACCTGTCTGTGGGCAGGCTGGGGCTCCTGCTCCTGGCCCCTGTGGCTGGGGGTGCTCAGTCTGGGCCCCCGAGCCCCAGGCTGGGGTTAGCAGGATGCCGTGTCGCCACCTCCATCCGTCTCAGGGATGGGCTCCAGCGGGGCGCGCAGCCGGGAGAGCTCTGGTGAGGCCGAGCCATTCCTGCCGATGCCACAGGACTGTCCTGCATTGTGGATCTGCCACAGGTTGTCCAATGCCTCCGCCTTGGCATGTTTGAGGAGGTCAGCCTGGCCCTGCAGGGAGTGGGCGTCAGGGGAGGTGTTAGAGTGGAGGCATCAGGGTGAGGTGTCAGGGCAGGACAGGCGTGTCCGCGCAGCTCTCACCCCTCACCTTGAGGACAGTGATGTTCCAGGCAAAGCTCTCCAGCGCCTTCTGCAGCTTGCGGCCCCGCAGCCCCTCCTTGGTCTCGATGCGGTGCAGCTCCTTGTGGAAATCCATCCCTGCACAGACGGGAGTGGCACTCAGTGAGTGCAGGGATGCTGGCATGAGGATGGCCACCATACACCTCCAACGGGGACCAAGCCAGAGGGAAGCCCTTTGCCCACCATGGGGATGCAGGCAGAATGGGTTCTCCACTGCCCCAGCAGCTCCAAGACCCTTCCATGTCAGGAACAATGACCCAGCAGAGCCCCCAGCACCCTGGCACGGTGCTTGGTCCCAGCCTGTGGTGGTTTTGGGCACTGGAGGCCACAGGATTCAGACAAGTAGCAAAGACCCTGGGCAGAGGCACAGCTCTTGCACCCCAGGGCTCACCCAGGGGGGCTCGGAGCAGGGCCACCATGCCCCCATTCTGGAGCCCAGGCCCCAGCGCTGTGCACCACGTGCTGCCCCCGTGAGCAGGTGCTATATTTACCCCTCCTGACGCAGCACCGGCTCCGGGCCCACTCGAGGGCTCCCACGCAGCCTGCCAGCCCACGTGCTGCCAATCACCATGCCCCCCAGCCTGCACCCCCACCACAGCCCACACCTTACATGGCACCCCAGCACCTGCTGGCCAGGCACTGCCCGTGCCGCCACCAGAGGGGCTTGTCCACAGTGCAGCCGAGGCAAAAACAGGGACAGACAGCACCAGGGCATGGGGGTGGAGGCTGCAGCCCCCAAACTGCTGCTCGCCACCCTCCAGATGGGCTGCACACCCCAGGGCCCTCTACCCTGCACCACCCCAGCACAGCAGCTGGAGCAGTACAGGAGGGCACAGAGCCCACCCGTGTCCTGCAGCCCTTACACCACTGCTCCACTCCCCCAGCGCTGGCAGAGCCAGAGCCGAAAGCCAAGAGCTCAGGGAGGTTTTCGTCTGCCGCGTGGGCAGGGAACAAACAGGGCTGCTGGCAGCAAAGCTGGCATCAGGGGACGACAGAACGGGGCCCCCTCCTTCCTTCCAAGTCCCTCCAGTTCCTGAGGCTCTTCCAGCCCCATGGGGAGCCCATGTGAACCCTTGGACCAGCAGCCCCCCATGTACTTGGGGCTGGTGAAGCTGTCCCTGCAGGGTCCCAGCCCACAGAGGGGCCATGCAGCTACCAGGACCCGGAGTGGAGCTGGGGGTCCCAACCAGCTGCTGCGGTGGGGGCTGCCAGGGGAGGACTGGGGCAGGCAGCAGCAGCACCTGCCTGTGTGGGTTCTGCCATGTGTCTGGGGAGTCGTAACACTCAGTTGCCACTTCTGCCGTCAGCCCCAGCCTGTTATTTCTGGCACTAATTATGTTCTGGCATTTGGCAGCTAATGACTCTTCCCCGCTTCCTCATCAGCCTCCCCTGCTCTGCTCGCTCCCTCCCACACAGCCCTGCAGCCCACCCATCCACACCCTGTCCCGGAGCAGGAGGCCCCACATCCCAGCACTGCAGGATGTGCCCCAGGTTCGTGGCCAGAGCCACAGCGGGGCCGGGGCTGCCCTCTGGGACCCACCTGCCTGCTGTGCCTGGATGAGCTTCCCATACACCACATCGGCAGATTCAATCAGCGTCCGGCTGGTCTGGATCATCTGGGGAGAGGGGCAGCATGAGGAGCTGGGCAGCCCTGGCCCCACACCTCCTGGCCGAGTGGATGGGGAGACAGAGCTTGTCAGGGGCTGCCCCTCACCCCAGCACGGTGCCTGGTATCTGGCCCTCCTCACCCCACCACACATGGCCAGGTGTGGTGTGACCAGCACCTGGCTGGTGGCCAGGTTCTCTCCAACACAAAGGAAGGAAGCAGCTCTGGCTGTAGCTATTAGTGGAATTTCTCCCACCTGGCAGGACCAGGGCAAGGGGCAGACAGTGCAGGCAGAGGGACGGGGGCTGAGGGGTCCCAAGGTCCTCCTGAGATGGAAAAGCCTGTGCTTCAGCAAGACCCCCCTCGGGCAGCCCCAAAGCAGCCCCTCCTCTGCCAGTCTCCCCCTCCTCTGCTCACCTCCCCCTGCCATGCAATGGATGCAGCAAGTTCGGGTTCCCCTTTCCCAGGCAGGGCACTGGTGCTGGTGCCACTGAGCCATGGCAGGATGGCACTTACCGTCTCGTAGGCAGTGAGGACCTTGCGCAGCAGGTCGGGGATGGGGCCCTGGGCCTCCATAGGGGGGTACTGCTCTGCCAGGTTAAGGGTGACGCTGAGTGTGCTGTCACTGTGCAGCAGCCATGTGGACACTGTCAGGATGCACTGCTTCATGTTGGCAGCAGGCGTCAGCCCACACAGCTCCTTGAAGGAGACCAGTGCGTTCTGTGGGCAGAGATTGGCGTCAGTGGCTCCCCACCCAGGAACATCCCCGTTTCCCCTGTCTCTCTGCTCCAGATAAGGCTCCCTGCTCACGTCCCCAGGGAAGAAGGGGACATCCAGACCCCCTCCTCTCCCACAGAAACCAGGTCCCCCCGTGCCTCTGCAGTGTCTGTACCTGCACGTTCTCCCGCAGGTCGGTGGCCTCCCGCAGTGGCTGGGTGGCTGTCCGGAAGACCTCGTCGATGGCTTTTATGCCGGTGGCCTTGGTGGAGGTGTACTCCCTCACCCTGCGGCCCCGGCGCCCCGCCAGCCCCCGGCGGTGCCCCTTGCCCCCACCGCGGCGGTCAGTGATGGCCACATGCACGAAGAGGGTGGCGTGGGGCAGGGGCTCCCCAGCCAGTGACTGTAGGGGGACGTGGCGGTAGCCAGGCTGCAGGCACTCGAAGGGGATGGTGTACTGGGCAATGAACTCATCCCCGATGTAGTCATCGTCCAGCACAACAAAGCGCAGGACGGCCAGCTCTGGCAGGTTGATCTGGAACTCCAGGCTCTCGTCAAAGATGGGGTTGTCCCCGCTCTGCAGGGCTGTCTTGGTGCGGTGCTCGGCACAGTCGGCTGGGATGCCATGGATTTCGGCACAGACGTAGGGCTCCACCACCTCTCCCTTGGCCCCTGAGCCCTTGGGCTTGGGCAGGTTCTGCCCACTGATGACCTTGAGGTGCAGAAGCTGGGCGGGCACCCCAGGCAAGGAGTCCTTGGCGTTGGCACTGAAGTAGGAGACCTCCTCCCGCATGATGGCTGGGCGGAGGACGTAGCCACAGGCCCCATTCTGACGGAACCAGCCTGCATTCAGGTCCATCATGAGCCCCGGTGTCTGGTAGTTCATGGCCACCATCTGGCAGCCACACTTCCAGAAGTCCTGGGGGTTCATGTTGCTGGCGTCGATGCGCATGGGGCTGGGGTAGATGCGGGAGAGGAACCGCTTGTTGTAGCTGACCAGCTCAGCTGGGCACTCGTTGGCAAAGCGTCCTGCTTCCACCTCACTGAAGGAGCACATCTCCCAGTAGCGCTGCCCCCGCCGTGAGCTCTCAAAGTCCTGGAAGGGGACAGCCTGGCAGAGGCTCACCAGCTCTGAGAGCTCCCGGCTGAGGCGCACCCGCCTCGGGCCACCTCCCTCCGGTGCCTCCCGGTCCTCCTGTCCCAGCCGCCGCGCCAGCTCCCAGCCTTCCTCCTCGTCTGACACCTCCCCCTCGCTGTCCTCACAGCTGGGGGGCAGCTTCTTGCCCTTGATGAGGATGCGGCCCTTGAGCTGCTCTGGGGAGGGCAGGTAGGATGCCACGGGGTTGGGGGGCTCCAGGTACAGCTTCTCCCCCAGTGTCTTGCGCAGGCACTGGGCGGCGAGGCGCTGCTGGGGGGCTGAGCAGCGCACCACCAGGCAGAGGATGAGGGGGTAGGCGGAGGCGGTGAAGGCGTGTTGGTCGATCAGCCCCACCACGGCACGGAAGGGCACACAGGAGGCAGCCGAGGGGCTGGTGTAGACCACGGGCTCGCCCTCGGGGCCATCCCACAACACCAGTTCGATGCTCCGGCAGCCCAGGCCCAGGGCACTGATGTAGCCGCTGATGTCCGAGCGGCCCCAGAAGTTGTCCTCTAGCAGGCAGGCGCTGTGAGCAGAGCTGATGTAGTAGTGGGAGAGGGGCTGCGCCATGTCCTGGCAGACCTTGCGGTGCTGGGGGTCGAAGATGGAGCAGTCAGCAGAGAGCAGGTAGCGCGTGAAGCCATCGATGGCCAGGTAGCCCTTCTCCCGGCCCTCCTTGGAGGGCTCGTACTTGCCAACGATCTCCAAGCACTTCTCCTCCGTGACCCCCTCCATGCCCTGCTCCACCTCCAGGAACATCAGCAGGTCCTTCACACCTAGGTATTCCTTGTTGCTGGAGAACTGGACCAGCAGGAAGAAGATCTCGGGGCGGGTGCAGAGCTCGCAGTACGCCTCCACAAAGAGGTCACAGGCCACTTCTGTGCCAGGACGCTCACTGGCCTTCTGCAGCTCCTTGAACTTCAGCTCGATAGTGGAAGTCTTCATGCCAGGGTTGAGTGCTTTGATCAGCTGCACAGCCCGGGACACAGGAATGAGACCAGACTTATCCAGGTCAGCGAGGTCAAAGACAGAGGAGATCCAGGAGGTCCGGAGGCTGGGGTGGCCAGTCCCAGGTGTCTCAGGGCTGTGTTTCCCGTAGGACACCAGGTACCGCAGCCCCATCACCCAGGCACTCACCACATCGGCCGAACTGGCCACCAGGTCCAGGGACTCATAGTTGTCTCCATAGATGATGGAGAAAGCACACTCATCTGGGAACTGGTCAGAGAGGCCATTGCTGCGCAGGACAGGTGTCTTCTTGCCCACACGCACTTCTTTGACTGACTTGATCTCGATCTTGGCCTTCTCCGAGTCCTTCTTGGAGGGCTCCCAGCGCACAGAGCGCATGTCAGCATCCAGCACAAAGAAGCGGCTGTACATGCGGGAGTTGGAGCGCACCTTCTTCAGCTCGCAGCCCTCCAGCATGAGGGAGATGCAGGCGGCCGTGCTGTTGATCTTGCGGTCATTGGGCATGGAGCTGAAGGACACCGTCTTCTTCTTCTGTGGCGGCCGCTGCCGGGAGCCATCCTACCAGGGTGGGAAAGGGGCAGAACTGTCAGGGACAAGCAGGCAGCATGAACCCCACCAGTTCCTGGCACCCTCCTGCCTCATGGTCCCCTTGCCCCAGCCCAAAGCAAAGCACAGCACCCCACGTTGTCCCAGGGTGTCTCAGGGCCACAAGAAGCCCAGTTCAACCTGGTCCGCCCCTCTCCTGGAGGCTGAGAGCTGGCTGCAGCCCTGGCCTCCCCCACAGTTCACTGCCTGGCTTATTTTAACTCTGCTTTCCTTCCTTCCTTCCTGCTCCCAGCCCTGAAACGAATCCTTCCCCACTGTGTGCTCACCCTGGGAGGCACGGCCACGCACTGGCAGCCCAGTGTGGTTCCCGGCTCCCTGGACTGGGGACACTGGAGGAAAAACCAATGCCTGGCATGTGATGCATGAGCAGAGATGCTGCTGGGGAGCCCCAGCCAAACCCCCCAGTCTTCTGTTAGGAGAGGGGCAGGACAGCCCCTGTCAGTGCTGTGTGCTGGGGACAAGAAAGGCCACAGCCCCATCCCACAGAGCCAGGGGCCATGGGATGTGGGCTGTTTGCTGCCAGCACCCCATGCCTGCACTCTGTCCTGTCCCATGACGAGGAAGGGAGACCCTGCTGCCACAGGGCTGGCAGGGGCAGGAGATGAGGGGGAACAGCAGGGCCAGGAGCGTATTATGGGATGGATTTCATTAAGTAGCGCAGTAGGAGGAGATTTAATCCACTTCTTCAAGATTATGGTGAGTCACCTCTAATCTGATGGTGTCTCTGTCAGAGGCAGGTCGTGCCCAGCTGCCCAGGTTGGGGGTGAGGAGGTGTTCCTCTCCAGTGCCCTGAGACCTTCCTTCATGGGGCTGCACCCAGAGCTTGTCCCTGTGCCTGACCCCAGGGTGTTGGGTTCTGCCTCTCAGGGCCAGGTAGCCCTGGCCAAGGGCAGTCAGGACAGGTCACACAGATGGATGGATGGCTCCCCCAGGGGTGCCTGGGACACAGTGGCCCAGGGACAGGGGAACCAGCCCCAGCCCTCATCCCCTTGTTAGATCCAGCCAGATCCTGCTGTCCTGGAGCTCGGATGTGTGAACTGTTTGCATCCTCTCACTGCCAGATTGCTCCAAGGAGCTGGACGAGCTCCAGGACCACTCCTCCGTGCCAGCCAGCCCGGGTCGGCAGGGGCTCAGAGCAGGGCACACCATCGGCCAGCCCTGAGGGGAAGAACTCTCTGCCGGATGCCTCCTGCCAGCTGCAATCTGAGCGCTCCACTGACGGGCAGTCCCGGCCCGCGTCCCCCCTCGGTGCGATGGGCACCGAGGGCAGCACCTTCTGCCCCGGCCAGGACCCCTGCACCTCCACCGACCCGCTCCTGCCCGGCGCACCCACCGCGGGCGGCTCCGCACCGGGCCCCACAGCCGAAAACAGGAAATCCATCCGGAAAGGAAACACGGGCGGGGGGCCTGTGTTCACCCAGCGCCAGGGACCTGCCTCCAGCTGTGCCCACTGCGGGCAGCCAGACACACCCAGCCGGCACCGGCCCCACCAGCACCCACACCAGCCTGGCTCAGGGCAAAAGCCCAAATGCCCCTCCCTGCACCACCCAACCCGCGGGTTTGGGGACACAAGAGGGTGCCCTCTGCAGCACTTCGGGGTCCGGATGTGTAGCACAGACCCATGAGTGCCCTGCAGAACACAGGCTCTGCTCTCCCTCTGTACAGGCCAGCAGTGAGTGGGAGGGCAGGGGGTGCGAGGGGTCTCCTGCCTGCAGCTCCTCACTCTGGACTGGGGACTGGCAGGAAAGAGATGTTGCTCCCTGGTAGCCCCTTCATAGGCTGTTCCAGATGGTCTTCAGCCCTGGGGACACTGCATGAATAGCTGGGTGAGGTGCAGGCAGGAGCAGCAGAGGTAGGTGACAGGTGGGGCAGCAGCAGAGCTGGGAGGACATGATAGCCGCAGGAGCACAAGGGCACCCCCAGACAGAGGTCAGGACTCCAGCCAGAGCAGTGATCCTGATCATTGTGCCACCAAGATGTCAGAGAGCAGGCAGGGCTTTGCAGAGGGAAGCACCGACCATGGTGCTGATGACACCCATGATGCCAATGGAGAGCATGGGCTGGGCACAGAGGGCACGTCCCAGCTGCTCACGCACTGCCCAGCTCTGCAGCGTGTGCTAAGCACCTCTTCAGCCAATTACCTCCTGCATTAGTGCCGTGGTGAGTGCTGCTGCCCTAATCTCAGACTCCACGTGATGGCTGCCACTACTGGCCATGCAACCTGCTCCCCAGTGCAGGATGGAGAAGGGCCCATCAGTTGTCCCTCCCTTCCCCTTATCCCTCAGCCTGGCCATGACATGACTCATCTGCAGCTGGTTTCCCCAGGTCCTGAGTCTCCCCACTACCCCCATCCCAGGCTAGGCAGAGCTGGCAGGGATGCAGGCAGGGGTGCAGGCAGGCGGCAGCCCCAGAGCGGAGGCAGTAGGAGACCAGGCACAGTCAGGGCTTTTCTACCATCATTTGTTCCCTGCCAAGAAAAGAGCGACTGACACATCCACTCCCCGCAGCACCAGCTGCCGCTCCCCAGCGAGGGGCCACGGAGCCAGATCCCAATGGAGGCACCACACAGCTCTTGGGGCTGGCACGGGATGGGGGGGGGACACAACAGACAGGACAGTAGGACGCCGGAGAAGGGCCACCTCCTGCAGCAGGGAAGAATAGATCCAGTATCCCCAAGTCCCTTTCCAGCATCCTCACAGCACACCAGACCTCCAGAGCCTTCTGCTTCTAGCCTGGGGAAGAGAGAAGGGAAGAGGTACTGCAGCCAGGGCACAGGGACACTGCAGGGGCCAGCTCTGGATCCCACTGCCCTGGGGCCCCCCAGCTCCACAGAGCTGGTGAGTCGCACTTTCAGATTCACTCCTCCAGCCTTTTCTGGAAATCCCAAAAAATAACAGAGCTGGCAGTTCTTCCCACGTGTGCCTCCGCTGCCACTCAGGCCCCGGATGGACAGGGAGATGCACGATGGATCAGCACAAACTGGGGACACTGTCCGGGGCTGACCTGCGCCCTCCCCCGCCTGCGCTGGCCCTGGGCCACCCGACCTTCACGTGAGGCCAAATCCCACGGTGACGCAGGTGGTGACGGGGACGTGCCCAGCCCGGGGGCGAGCGGGAGGGTCACCGCCCCCAGCCCGCAGCGCCCGCCGCCGGTCCCCGGGCAGGGAGAGATGCTGCCCGGTCCCGGAAGGAGCAGGAGAAAGTCCCGGCGAAGTCCCCAGGGAAGCCGGGCACTGACGGCGCAGCGGCACCAGCCTTTGGCTGCACGGGAGCACCGGGAGGTCCCCGCGCCGTCCCCGCGTGGGTGCAGCCCGGCCGCCCCCGCAACAGTTTGCAGTGGGTGCG
The DNA here is from genome assembly GCA_035583185.1 of Anabacerthia variegaticeps. Lineage (NCBI taxonomy): Eukaryota > Metazoa > Chordata > Aves > Passeriformes > Furnariidae > Anabacerthia > Anabacerthia variegaticeps. The sequence goes on from JAWWEW010000077.1 coordinate 2,513,047, forward strand.
GGCGGGGGCTCAGGGTCCCGACGCCGCTGCCCAGAGAACCGGGTCCCGGGGGCAGAAAAGCGGGGCTGGGGCACCACGGGAACAGCCCCCACATGGGGTATTAATAGCACTGGAGCAATCCCAGCTTAAAATAGGCTGCCGGGAGCGGGGAGGCGAGTCCCGGGCGGACGTGACCCATTGTGTCAGCAAGCACCGCCAGCATCAGCACAATCAGGGGGTTCATTTAGAAAAGCACATGTGTGATCCACTGCCCAGCCAGGTGGGAGAGCCCCGAGACTCTCCCTGACCTCCGGCCCCATTATGTCCCGGCTCTGAGAGGTGTCAGGAGCAGGCGGGGAGCTGGCCAGGCCGGCCGAAGGCTCAGCGCTTGGCAGGAGGCAGCACGGGAGAGCAGGAGCGGTTCGAGGGGCAGGAGCGGGCGCCTTCTCACTGGCACCCAATGGTGCCCTGAGCAGGACCGGGTGATGTTGCAGTGTGGCCGTGCAGGGCACCGGCGGCACCGGACGGGGCGACCCACGGACACTCCGGAGAGCCGGGCTGGGACAGACTGTGCCCTTGGGGAACCCGGGGCCGGGCAGGGCACGGGGACGTCGTGCCAGCCCCGGAGTGACCGGCGGCGCGGGCAGGTGGCGACCCCCGGGCACCGACCGGGGATGCGGCTGCTCGGGAGCTCGGCGGAGCCGCCCCGGGGGCACGGGGGAAGCGGTGGGCGGCGGGCAGGGCCGGTGCGGGGGGATGCGCGGCTCGGCGGCGGGACCCGGCTGGGCCCCCCAGCGCTGCGCAGGGGCCGGTCCAGGGTGCGGGGCGGCCGGGCCGGTGCGGGGCTCTCACCTTCATGATGCTGGCCCGGGGCGCGGTGGGCGCGGGGCTCCGCTCCGCCGAGTCCTCGCGGCTGCTGCTGCCCGAGCCCGAGCCGGGGCTGCCGCCGCCGCCGCCGCCGCCGCGGGGCCCGTTGTGCAGCGG
>JAWWEW010000077.1:2514157-2534154 GCA_035583185.1 Anabacerthia variegaticeps
ATGGGGATGGGGGTGGGAACGGGGATGGGGATGGGGACGGAGACGGGGACGGGGACGGGGACGGGGATGGGATGGGGATGGGGACGCGGACGGCGCGGCCCCCCCGGCCGGGGCTGCAGCGGCGGGGCTCGGGGACGGGCACCGGCACCTCCCACCGCCGGGGCATCCTCGGCATCCGCCCAGCGCCGCAGCGCCCGGGCACGGCAGCCGCCCCATCTCGGAGGGACCTCGGCCGAGCCCGCACCCTGCAATCAGGCACCCAAACCCACCCTGGTACCCTGCCGATAGGTACCCGCACCCTGCAGCCTTGGTACCAGCAGCCCAAACGAGCCTTCACCCAAAACAAGCTGCACCCGACAGCCGGGCACTGAAATCGACCTTGAACCCGCAGCCCGGCACCCAAACTCGGGTGGACACCCTGCAGCCTGGCCCTGCCCAGCGGAGTGCCCCCACCAGCCTGCATCCTCACCGGGGCCGGTGTCCAGGCAGGGCAGTGTAAACAGAGCCGGCCAGTGCAGCCCTGGCCCCACACAGCTCTCCCTGGCAGGGGGCTCAAGGCTTTTGCTGCAGGGTACCCCCAGTCCAAGGCAACACTTCTCTCCAACTTGCAAAAGAAATTTTGCTCCAGTCTTTTTCCAGCAGACTCCAGCCCAGTTCATCTCTGGTGGGGGTCTTGGCTGTGCCGGGGGATGCTTTGCTTTGTGTGAGCCTTGTCCAAGACATCATCTTCTGCCCGAGGCCCAGCAGCAGCTGCAGCACAGCAGGTGCCCTGCACGCCCTCACCAGCCCTTAAAATAACCCTTAACAAGCAGGGGGGGAAAGGACCAGTCCCTCCCGATGATACACGGGAGCCTCAAAGGCACAAAGAACCCAGCACCTCCAGAGCCCAGCAAGCTGCTGAGCTGCTTAAATATTCATGGCTGTCCATTCCCCAGGACCCCCGAGAACAGCAGTGATTCCTCAGCCCCCAAAGCAGTCAGATTGCTTGAGCAATCTCTTTAATGAGGATTAAAAATATTAGTATAAAAAATCAATCCCAGAGCGCGGCCCTTTATTTTTTAAGAGATAATCCTCCTTTATTTTGCTTCTGCTTTTTAAAACATTAAAAGCATCTCTCGCTGGAGCTTATACTTTCCTAAACCAGTGGATGTGCACTGGAGCCTGGCTGGGGCTGCTTTGTGGCACCTGCCACCACCAGCCACCTGCATCCTGTCCAATGTCCCTACCAGGGGACAAAATGCCACAGGGCCCAAAGCTCTCGGTGCAGTGATGAGCCAAGGCTCTGCTGGTCCTCCTGCTCCTGCAGAGGTTCCCATTGTGCCCTCTGCCTCGGACATGGGCTGTGACAGCCGAGGTGTCCCTTGGGAAAGGCACAGGCACCCACTTCACTGTGGCTGTGGGCACTGCCAAGGCACTGAGCGAGCAGATCCGAGGGCTGCAGGACCCCCCTGCCCCGTGATGCTGCCAAGCACCCGCTCCATCCCCACAGCAGCACTGAGCAGGAGCCCACTGGTGGCCGCTGCCGCCGTGGAGCAGAGGCATGGCCAAGCTCACTGTCTCCATCTGCTCCATTCAGCCAAACGCCGGGAGCTGAGCACCTTCTCCCCCATGCCCCCCACACCAGGGACGTGGCCCCACTCCGTCCTCGGAGGGTACACACCAAGTGAACCCCAGGGCGGGAGGGCTGGGGGACCCCTGGGCTGCCCTAGGAGATGACGGAGCCCTGAATGAGCCGCAGCAGCTGCTCCTCCCGCAGGACCCTGGGCATGGGTATGGGGGAGCCCAGCGCCTCCCGCAGCCGGGCAAAGGCCCCAGACCCCACCAGGTGCAGGTGCAGGGGCCCAATGCTGCCCTTGAAGCGGAAGGACTTGTAGATGGGGAAATCCTCCTGGAGACACTGGTCCAGCTGCAAAGAGAGGGCAGCTGCTCAAGCTGGTCCCACACTGTTGTCAGTGCCCCTCAGCCAGCCCCCACAGAGGCCACCAGGGTTACACCCTGGCCACACCACTTAATGGAGGGGACCAGAGCATGTGTTCCCCTCACCTTGTAGCGCTGCCCCTCTGACAGGTCCCGCAGGCCCTGCAGCTCCACAAACACCTCGTAGTGGGGGGCACAGGGCCCTGAAGAGTCACCTGGAGCAGCACCGTGAGCACGTTAGAGCTGCCTGCAGCCCCCAGCCCAGCTGGGCACAGGAGGGCAGGCAGGGCCCTGAGCAGCACCAGCTGCACTTTTGGGGTGACTTGGGCAGCCCAGGGGGACTCACCCAGCAGGCTACTCTCCACACAGACATAGTCAACCAGGCGAGCACCCGGCCACATGCCCAGGGCGCGGCACAGGCTCTGGTAGAACTGATCCTCAGGGATGTTCTCACCCCGCACACTCAGCTTCTGGCTCTCCCTGCAGTGCACGGGGCCGGGGTGGGTCACAGGCACCCTCCCATCCAGATCCTGCCTGCTACAGGGCCCTCCCCAGCTCCCTGAGCTGAAGGGTAGGGGTTGGGGTATCCTCACCTGTGCACAGGTTCCACAATAGGGCACTGCTTGTGGAAGCCAGCCACCCTCAGCACCTCCCCAGTATGACACCTGTGTGGGCAGAGGGACTGTGAGGGGGGCTGAGTGTGTGGGGCTGGGGCAGGTGGCCCCCCAAGACTACACGGCAGGGAGAAGGCACCTATATTCTCCCGGCTGGGCTGTCACAACCAGCCCATACTCCCGTCCCTCCCAGAGCTCATCCAGCAGCATCGTCCGTGGCTCCTCCTCTGCAGGGCAGGGCAGGAACTCGCAGAAAGCCCAGTCAGGACACAGCAGGAATTGAGGCACTGGCTCTTCCGGCCACAGGTTCACACCGAGAAGAGCTGGGCAGAAGCAGTGTGTGTCACTGTGAGGCCCCAGACCCTCTGCCGTTGCCCACACAGCCTCAGCCCCTCCAAGGGGATTTTTTTGCTGGTGCCAGGACAGAGCTGTTTTTGGGGAGCAGGAAAGGGATGTAGCACAGAGATGCACCCGTATCTGCTGGTGCAGGGGGATCTGTGCTGCCATACAGCAGCGGTACCCCAAGTGCACCCAGAGCAGGCCACGGGGACACCCTAGCGTGGGGGACACTCACCTCCTGCCACCTCGTAGAAGGGGCAGTAGAAGGGCAGCCCCTGGCAGTCAGCCTGGCGGAGGGTGTCGCAGTAGAGCCGCTCTGTGCCGTGTGCTGACCCCACCACCACCACCTCCAGCTGTGGCCAGAGGCGCCGCACGATGCCCTCGAAGCCGCGGGCACACTCCGTGCGGAGCTCGGCCGCCCGGGCAGCATCAGGGGTCAGCAGCGCCTGCAACTGGCTCCGCACGCCCTCGGGCAGCCCGGGCTGGGCTCTCAGCCTGCCCAGTGCCAGCTCCTGGGCCAGCTGGGGCCATTCTGCACGCAGGACCGCCAGCGCATCGTGCAGCTCGGCCGCCAGCCCGGCCTCCAGCACACGCAGCGCCCGCTGCCGCAGCGCCAAGAGCAGCTGCGCCCGCAGCACGGCGTTCCTCGACGGCAGCGCTCCCAGCGCGGCCGGGGTGCAGTACAGCGTGGGCAGCGGCCACCCCGCCGGGGCGCGGCGGCAGCCGGGGCTCCAGCGCAGCAGGGCCGTGCCCCGGTGGGACAGTGCCCGCGGGAAGGCGGCACCGAGGGCATCCAGGTAGAGCAGGGACCCCTGCGGGGATGGATGGGGTCAGCAGGGCAGACCCTGCGGGGTCAGACCCCGAGGGGGTGCGCGCCCACCCCGTACCTGCAGCGCGGGGTCGGTGTCCCAGCAGCCGCGGAGCAGAGCCCAGGGGCTCGGCGGGGAAAGGGGGTCCCGCGGCGCCCCGTCCCGGCAGCGCTGCCCCAGGGGATGCCGCTGCCGGAACTCCTCGGAGCCTGCCGGGAGAGGCACGGGGTGAGCGGGGGGCGACCGTGGGACGTCCCCGCACCGAGCCCCCCGCGCCGCCGCCCCGCGCTCACCGCCGGCCGGAGCGGGGCCGGGGCCGGTGTCGGTGCCCGTGCCCGTGCCCAGCAGGCGCCGCAGCCGCCGCTCCTGGCTCAGCCGCACATCGATGCCCAGCGCCTCCAGCCGCCGTCGGTACCGGCCCCCGGCGCAGCGCAGCGCGGAGCGGAGCAGGCGGTGCCGCAGCGCGGGGGCGGCCACGACCACCACAGCCACAGCCACCACGGCCACGGCCACCACCGCTGCCACCGCCACCGACGGCAGCATCTCGGGTCGCGACCGCCGCCCCTCAGCAGGGACCCGGTCCCGGACCCTCCCCGGTCCCCCGGCTATTCCGCCTCCGGCAGAAATGACGGAGAATTATCGCGCCCGGCGCCGCCCCCCTCCCCGCTTTACTTTTATTTTCATTTTCACCTTTCCACAGCACCCCCAGAACCCCCCGCCCCGAGGGGAATTCAACCGCAATTGAACGCCGAGTACCAGCGCCCCCTGCTTCCCCATCAAGAGGAAGCTCCTTCTTTGGAGAAACAGAGCGTTGATCGGTTTGCTTCCCTTTTTGCCCGGAAAAATGGCCCCAGCCTCATCCCCATCCCCAGGGCAGCCCCCGGCCCCGGCAGAGCCCTCTGGATCCGTCCTGCCTATGGCAGGGGAGGCCCGATCCCCCTGCCCTCGGGGACAGGGACCTCAAACCCTGGGCCCACCCCAGCATCCATCCCCTGCACCAGCTGGAGATGGAGAGCACACAGCCCCCTGGAGGGACCTGCCTCTGCCCGAAGACACACTTAGAACCCAGAGCTTTTGTGTTATAAAAATATTCCGTGCTTTATTTACTCTGTGATAGAAAAATAACATGGCCAGGACCCCAGAGCTTCCCGCCAGGGCGAGGGGAGAAAGGGGAGGCAGAGGGCTACGCTCCTCCAAACCCCCTGCCCACCCGACTGCCCTCAGTGGATGCCCTCGCACCCTGCCACCCTCGTGCTGCACCAGCTCCGGAGGGGACGCCGAGGCTGGAGGGGCTCCTGCATCCTTGGGGCCAGAGGAGGAGATGAGGTCCAGGAGGGGCCCTGCTGCTGTGGAGCAGAGCACCACCATGGGCCGGGGGCAGCCCCGGCCAAACCCCCCTCTGCCCCGTGCCCCCTGGGAATGGAGCCGCAGCGGAGAACAAGAAGGCGACACGTACATTCTTAGTGACGACTGCGAAAGCAAACCTGAGGCCGGACTCCCGGCCCCCGCCCCAGCAGACCCACGGGGGGAGCGGGGGGCTGCAGGGCTGGTGCTGGCGGAAGCGGAAAGCCGAAGCTGGGCCTCTTAAAAGGAACATACAGGAAAACCATGCGACAAATCCGCTGCCGTTTATACAAGGGCATAAACACCAAAGAGCCGGACGCCAGCCTGTGTTTCAGGGCAGCACGGAGCAAATCCTGGGGGCAGAGCCCACCCACTGCCCCCCCAGCACAGAGACACGAACACAGCACAGTCCTCGCAGCGCCGGGGCTGGGGGCGAGGGACCAGGTGCCTGCCCATCATGACTGGGCATGGGGGATCCACTGACTGTCCACAGGGCGTCGCAGCAGCTCCTCCACGTGCCTTGCCACATCCATCGTGTCATCCAGGTCAAAATCACCCTCAGGGTCCAGCACGGGGTCTGGGCTGCAAGAGGCAGGAGGTGAGAGGGGGACTGGCAGCAGCAGGATGGGGGCAAGGGATGTGATACTTACTTCTGGGTATACATGTTGTAATGGGGCTGGGAGCAGACTGCAGGCGAGGGCGCCTGGTCCATGTAGGTGGCCCCTCCAGGGGCAGAATCTCCTGATGCGTTGACAAACCTATGGGGACAGGTCTCATGAGCACTGGCATAGGACAGGATGGGCACCACAGGGGTTAAGATCCACTCTGGAAATTTCCACCCACCCTGAACAGCACTTCCCAAGGCTCAGTACCATGTGGCCATTGGCAGAGCTCCACAGTGCCCTGGGCTGCTGGCCATCCCTGCCAGCTCAACAAGGGAAATCCCATGGGACTTAGTCCCCAGGGTCTGTCTTTGGGGTCACACTTACTCTGGCACCACTTGCTTGATCTGTGGCTTCACGTACCCATCCACAGCTTTAGCTAGAGGGAAGGAGGCAGCGCTGAGGCCCCAAAATCTGGCACATGCTGTGAGCCCATGGCAGTGCTGGGGGCTCACACATGGCCAGCTGCAGAGCCCATGTGGAGCCAGTGCAGCCCCGGGGCGGGGGATGCTGTGAGCCCCAGCTCCATGCCAGCTGGATGCACAAAGGAGGGGACACATGTGGGGTGAAGGGACAGCGCTACCTGGCGTGGACTCACAGAGAACCGGCGTGTAGTACTTGGAGAACACCTCATCCTTGGGCCGGTCAGGGAACACGTAAATAAGGTAACTGAGGTCTCCAAGGCGGTCGGCCAGGGAGCGGATAGAGAAATCCCTGGTGGTGAAAGGCATCAGGTTCCAGAACATCCTCTCAGCTGCAAGACAAGAGCAAGGACCACGGTGATGTCCAGAGCTAGTGGTGGCCTCTGGCCCTGCTCTGAACACAGGCTGTGAGGTCATGTCAAGCAGCAAGAAGCATGTCCCACACTCCATCCTTTCCCCAGCAACAGCTGAGGACAAAGCATATGTCGCCAGAAAATGGGATAAGGCAAGAGGCACAGTAAACCCAAGGCAGGTCTGGCCTCATCCAAACATGTGGGGAAAGAGCCCCCTGGCCACAGGGGATCCATGGTGTTCTGCAGTGCTCCTCAGCCACACAACCTTCCGAAGGACTCTCTTGTGGAGAACAGCAACAAGCAGACTCAGTCAGGCCACCCCTGCAAACCCCTGCACCGGGGAGCACCACGGAGTCACTGCATTTCATTCAGTCCACATCAGCCCCCAGGGCTGGGTTGGAGGGTTCAGCCTGGTCACTCCTCCCCACTGTTGCCAGCGCTTGGGCCCAGAGCAGCCATGGCTGCAGTGAGTGAGGGCAGTGCTGCTCCCTACAGGGCAGCCGAGGCATCCCGTGGGCTCTCGCACTCGCCCCTTTCCGGAAGGCTCTAGCGTGCCTGCCATGGCACTGCCAGTACCCTGTGGGCATGAGACGGCTCAGCCCCAGGTGGGGGCCAGGGACACTCGGTCTGGGGGTGCCAGTGCCTGGCACACACTCACAGGAATCGAACTTCCAGGCGATGGTGATGCCGCCGATCTCCGAGTCGCTGAAGCGCAGGAGGAAGGTCCCGTCGGGCTTGTTGATGAGCAGGTCGTGCGCCTGCTGCTTGTTGACGAAGCCCAGGATGGCCCTAGGCAGAGCGGGGCGTCAGGGCAGGAGGCTTGGCCCGGGCAGCACGGGGCAGGACGGCTCTTACCCATCATTCCAGTGAGGCTTCAGATGCTTCTTCAGCACCTCCATGACCCCGTCAAACCACTGCCAGAAGGTGTAATTCCTCCCAGGCAGGTTTTCCTGTTGAAATCGCCAGAAAATGAGCACTCCCGACACCAGCCTTTGAGCCATTGTTATACAACACAGGTATCAGATGCAGCAGTGAAGACTCAGGGACCTGAACTGTGGGACCCCCAGGTAGATAAGCCAAATACAGCCCCCCAGCACAAGCACTGAGGGCACTCCACAGCTCTCCCACACAAATCCCAGGCCACTCACCCGGTTAAACTGGGACCAGGACACTGTAGTGCTGCTGTAGTCCTCCAGGTGGGAGCTGGTGCTGTTGAACAGCTTCTGCGCTAGGAACACCAGGTTCTCCTTGGTTAGCCCACGGCTGCTCTGCACCTCTGCCTTGAACTTCATGTTGAGTGCCTCACAGAGCTGTGGCCACTGCACCTTGTCAGGCACAGCAAAGGGCACCCGGCCCTGGGGGCAGAGAGTGGGGTCAGCACCAAGCTCTCTCTGCTGCCTCTGGGCATGTCTTGCCAGGAGACTGAGCCCAACTCCCGCAGCCCCCCAGGGCCTGTCCTGCCCCTCATGGCACTGGCACTCACAGGCTCAGCAAAGGCATTGTCCCAGAGCACAGTGGCTGTGGCATTGTTGTCCTGGCTCCCGTGCACAATCACTACCACAGGCAGGGACAGCGTCTGTCAGGAGGAAGGAGACCAGAATGGGCTGTGGGGCACCATGGGAACAACACCCAAGGATACCCTATGGCTCCAGCCCAGCCCCATGCTTGTGGGCATGGTGTCTGTGGCTTGCCTGGGGCCTGCGGAGGGAACATGGTTGGTGACTTTACCTTCACCTGGAAGACCAGTTCATTGCCACCAACACTGAACTGTGACTCAAAGAGTATGGTGAACTTCTCCTCAGTCACCGACTCAGCCCCACGGCGATCTGAGCGCTTGATCCGCTTCAGGGACTGCAGGGACATGAGCAGTGAGCACAAGGGAACAGATGGGGACACCAGGGTGAACACAGCGGGACAGGAGGGTACAGGAGGGGAGGCAGAGGCACTCACCATGTTGCGGAAGTGGGCACTGAGTGTCCCAGTGGCCTGGTGATACTCCATCACACAGCAGTTGTTAAGGATCTCCCCACTGCTCTCGCTGCCGCCAGAATACAGAGGGTCAGGGGACCACCAGGGCTGGGAGTCATGTGAGGTGCAGTCCCACCCCCAGACCGTGCTCCCTACTGCCTCGGCAGCCCCAGCCCCCCCAACAGGCCCCTCCAGCCCCCAGCATTACTTGCGGGTGCTCTCATTCTTCAACAGGGCCTTGGCTTGCTGCTCGCTGATGATGGTGGCCTTTACCTGGGGGGGGTTCATGTGCACGTTCAGCTTCCCCCCCACCAGGAGCCGCACAGTGGCTGCAAACTTGGTCTGTGTCTTCAGCACCTGGGGGGGCTGCTTCTCGATGATGAAGGTGCTGGAGGTACAGGAGGATCAGAGAGGGTGGACAGAGCAGGGCCAAGCCAGTCCTCCACCCCACCCACTGCCTCAGTCCGCCTTGGACCCCACCAGTACCTGGTGACCAGGGCAGAGATGATGTCGGTAATGGTACCGTTCAGCTCTGACAGCATCTCCTCCACGGGGCCTGGGATCGGCAGCTGCTGGCACAGGTGCTCAGCCCGGCGGATCTGCTGCCGGTTCTGCCAGATGATCTCTGCCAGCTTCTCGCACCTGAGGGGAGCAGCGCTCAGCACACCCTGCAGCTCAGCACCCCATCCCGTCCTGCCCCACAGGCCACCCACCAGGTCTGAAGCACATCCAGGGTGCCCTCAGGTGGGCCCCCATTCCCCGCCAGCTGCTGCCGACGCTTCCACTGGATCAGCTCATCATCCAGGATGGTTGTTTGCTGCTTGCGCAGCAGCTGCAGCGTCTTCTGGTGCTTCTCAGCCAGGTCCTGCAAGGTGGGATGGTGTAAGGGGGTGCAGGGACTGTGTTATAGGGTGTCACAGGGACAGCATCACAGGGAGCAGAGGACAGCATCACAGGAGACCGGGTGGCACCACTCACCACACGGTACTGCTGTAGTGTCTGGGCCTCCCGGTGCAGCCAGGCCTCCAGCGATGCCTTCTTCTGCTGCAGTGTCGTCTCCCGTGACATGCGTTCCTGGGGGCCCAGCTGGGAGAGCTGGGAGAACTGGGCTGGGGGACAGGCCACAGTGTTAGGGCTGGCCTGCCAGTGCCCCAGCACCACACCCCTCAGGCCCCCACCCACCCTGAAGGCGCATGTTCTCCTGGTACTGGATGATGAAGTACTCCTGTGTTTGCTGCAGCTTCTTGAGCTCGTTTTCCGAGTCTTGTGTGATGAGCCGCAGCTCTTCAAAGGTCTGGTTGATCTGCAGGTGCTTCTGGGACATGGCGTCCACCAGGGAGCCAGCTGGTGAGGGGCTCTGTGCAGGGCATGGGGCACACTCAGCATGGTGAGGGGAGCCTCCCTGTTCCCTTGGCTGCTCCCCTCATCATGCTGCAGCTGCTGAGCATTCACCCAACCCTGTGGGACCCTCTCCCTCAGCCTTCCTGGCCCTCACTCACATTGTTTGCCTCCCGCACCAGCCGCTGCTCATGGTAGAGGATGTGTCGGATGCAGCGCACCAGCTCCATGGGGCACCTGTCATACGTGTTCTGTGGGAGAGCACAGCATGAGCCAGGCACAGGGCAGGGACCCCCCGGCCTCATACCCCCACCTGCAATCCCCCACTTGCCTGCAGCTGCGTGGCATAGTGCCCCAGCTTGATCTTCAGTAAGAAGCCATCCTCACCCACTTGGTGGTCTGCCTTCTTCTGCAACTCCTGGATCAGCCCCTCCAGTAGCTGTGTTGCCTTCACATTCTCCTGGGGGTTGTCGAGGTCGATGGAGTCCCTACGAAGGGAGCAGAGAGCATCAGGGCAGCCCATCAGCGGGGGGCACCCATCAGAACGCCCAGGGCAGCCACTGCCAAGCCCAGCACCCCACTGGGGACAGGACCCCCAACCTACCATGCCTGGCTCTCAATCCACTGTGACAGGTAGTGCCGCACCTCGATCGGGAAGTGCTGCCCATACAGCGCCTGCATCTGCCGCAGGGCTTCGCCCTGGAGCTGCTGGGCCTGGATCCACACTGCCATGGCTCAGCACCTGTGGGAGATGGGCCATCAGCACACCCATGGCAGACGCGTGGGCACTGCCCTGCATAGGGTCTGACCCCAGCTCTCCCGACACCCTTTGCAGGAGCTTTCGGAGTCTCTGGTGCTGCCAGCACTGTCTCCAGCTGCTGAAAGAAGGGGTGTGTGGGGGCAAGGGACCCTGGCTCTGAGTCACCCCTTCTTTTCTAGGAAGAACCCTGGGGGTGCCCAGGGCCAGGGACGTGCCTCTGCACAGCCTCTCCACATGGTTCTCATTTCCCCTCACTGTGAAGCGGGATCGCAGCCATCACTGGCCACGCAAATGAGGAAACGGGGCCAAGGGGAGGGAGGGCTGGCCAGAAATGCAGGGTGACGCAGAGCAGAGGCCCCCCCGCTGTGCTTGCCCTGCTCCTGCCCACACCCTGACAGTGCCAATGGGCAGAAGCAGCCCTGGCCACAAGGGATCATGTGGCACTGCAGACCCCGGCAGATCCCTGGTTCCAGGGCCACTGCATGACCTGTGTGCTGGGAACTTTCCAAACCAGTTTCAGGGCAGCTCTGGCTCCATGCAGGAGGACTGCCAGATTCTACACACCACACAGCCTTGGCTCCCGTGGGGCAGGCAGGGATGGGACAGTGGGAACAGCACCTCTACTAGAGCCTAGTGCATCCCCTGGATAGTCACATCTGTGGCTGAGGGTCTGAGGGTGATGCAGTGGTGCTCAAGGCCCCTCCAAGAGAGAAGGCATCAGTAAACAGCATTTAGATACACTCACACCCAAACTGCCTGGGATCTGCCACCACACTGAGGGGCTGGGCAGGGGTGTGAGGCTTCGGGCCACGTCCCACAGTTGGGTGACTATCACAGGACCTGGACAGTGCACTGGCTGGTGTCAAGCAGAAGAATCGAGACAGTGGGAGCTGTGCCTCCCTCCCTCTCCCGCCCAAAGCACTTTGTTCAGCCTCAGAAATACCCAGTAGCCTGCGGGCTTCCAGAAGAGCTGGTGCTGTCCCCCAGTCAGGAGCACACGAGGGGGGACAGAAGCAGCGGGTCTGAGCGGAGCAGCCACGGCTGGAGCCCCCGAGCCCAGCACACCCGCCCCTGAGCAGGAAGAGGAACAATAACCCAGAGTTGGCTAAAAATGAATTTTTCCCCTATAAAAAGGGAGGAACATTTCCACATTCACAGAAATCACTAAGTTGGAAATGCTGGCAAGGAGGGGCCTGGGGAGGCATAAGAACGCCAGCGAGGAGGAAGGGGAAGGTGGGATGGCCATCAGCAGGACAAGCTGCTGTTGCAAATTGAGGACATTTGATAAGGGGCAGCAGTGGCAGAGGCGGGAATGGCCACGGCCATGACGGTGCCACCATGCCACAAGCGACCAAAGTCCTGAGCTCTGTGGGGACATCTGCATGGACACAGAGCAAACAGACCCTGCCCTGCCTGTCGAGAAAATGGTGATCTCTTCCCATTTCACAGTGACAAAACACTTCCTACTCCACTCCAGTGTGTTGTTAAGCAACGAGTCTCCGGCTGGTCTGTGGTGAGCCGGCAGGCACCACACTCAGCTGGCACCAGCATGGGAGCAGGAGCACCAGCATCACATCTGCATCTACAAGGGACTGTGCAGCACCCAATGGTGGCACAGCTCACCCAGTGTGTGCCCCAAAACACCACTTGTGCCAGGCTTGGGCACAGACTCCATGGGCATAGTCAATGCAGCAGTGGACATATCTCCAGGCACCTCATTTTTGTTTCCTGTGTGTCACCTGTAGACTGACAAACAAATCCTCCCCGCGAGTGGCAGTGTGCCCTGAATGCCCCAGCACAAGTCACCAGTGCTGCCTGCCATGAATAGACAAGGCTTTTGGCCCTGAGACCCAGCAAGGCTGGGGTAGCAGCCCAGTTTTGGCCTGAGCTGCAGCACCATGATCCCACCATGCAGCCAGAGCCACCACCACCAGCTCTTCCAGGCAGCCCTGCCTCCTGCACCCATGTGCTGCTGCCAGCCCCTGCCCTGGCTTGAACCATGCCCAGCACCACTCTCCAGGACCTAAGGGGTGGGAGCCCGAGGATGGCTTCACCCCTGTGCCCAGAGACTGACATTCAACCACCTCAGTGTCATCCCCAGCCACCAGCCCCGGCACTGGCTGTAGCTCTGGCACCATGGCAGGGCCACTGCCGCCTCAAGTGCTGCCACGGGTCAGCTGTGCTGCAGCCGCCAGCCCCACGCGCGCTCCAACAACTGCAGCAGGCAGATAATTGTAGTGGTTTAGGCTACTTTGCATTTACTCGCTGGCAGCTAGCTGGAACCCACCCGTCACTGCAGCTTGGTTAACCAGCAGCACTCGACAAGCCACAGCAACGCGCTCACCGGAGACTTATCGCCTGCGAAGCGGCACAGGCGGCAGCTTGCCGGGGTAGGAGCAGCACTCAGGAGAGGGACCCCAGTGCCACGGGGAGGGACCCCAGTGCTCCAAGGGCTGCGGACAGGGAGGGCAATGCCAGGAGTCATTACTTCCATCTCTGACAGCCCCAGTCCCCGCTGCCAATGGAATCAGTGAAACCCACCCAAAAGGGGCTCTCAGAGGGCCAGAGGCAGCAGTGGGGAAGAGGATGGGCAGGGTGAGGCTGGCAGCACCGCTGGGTGTGGGAGGGCCAAGGGACTGCTGTGACTACACCGAGGAAGGGCTGCAGCCACAGTGGCAGCAGGCTGGCGCCAGCAACAGGTCCCAAGCTGCAGAAGAGCCAGAGCACATCCGTGGGCAGACAAAAGGAGGGAAATGCCTCACGGGGTGAGGCCACCAGCGGCACCTTCCTAACGTGCCATAGCCACGGCAAAACCCGCACACACACAGCAGCCGCACGGGATGCTCCCTGCACGCAGCCATCCCGACCACACTGCCCGGGCAGGACGCTCCTCCTCGGCGCTGGCACAGCCCCCAGCAGCAGCCCCTCGCCCCGCAGGTCGGGAGCGGGGGCCACGACCAGGCCAAGCCCTGGGGGCCCACAGCCAAGGGCTCCACTGTGACCCCTTCCCCACCCACCCACAGCCAAGGGCTCGGCTGTGACCCCCTCCCCAACACCCACAGCCAAGGGCTCGGCTGTGACCCCCTCCCCATCCACCCACCCACCCACCCACTCCCGGTCCCGCACTATCCCACACTGCCCACCCCCTGTCCCGCACTGCCCACCCAGCCCACCCACCCCCGGTCCCGCACTGTCCCGCACTGCCCTCCGCCCGCTGCCGTCGGGGCCCGGCGGTGCCCGGCGCGGTGTCCAGCCCTGCCCGTGGCCGTGCCCGGCGCTGCGCTCCGGCCGGGCGGCCCCTGCGCCTCCCGCCGCGGTAAACACCGACACGTGGTTTGTTCGCGGCACCTCCGGGAGCCGCGTTCGCTTCCAGGTCAGCGGCGCTGCCCGGGCCGCGGCCGGCCCGACGGGACGGGCCCCGCAGCCCCCGCCGCGGGGCCGCTCCGGGGCAGGGCCCGGCCCTGGGGGCGGCGGGGACGGCGCTCCGGTCCCCCCACACAGACACCCCCGGCCCCGTGCCCGCACAGCGCGGTGCCCGAGCCCCGTCCCGGTGCCAGAGCCCCGTCCCGCCCCGCACTCACCCGGCAGGCCCCGTGTGCCCCGCACCGCCCCGCTGCCGGCACGGCCGCGCTCCCGTCCCGCTGGCTGCGCACTACAGGAAGGAGCGGAGAGCAGCTATTTCCTTCCAAAATGTCAGCTGCCTGCGCGGGGCAGCCTGCCCCGGGCTGGGGCAGCCACCCGGGCCGCGGTGCCCGAGGGGGCGAACACGCCCTCCCTGCGGCTCGCCCTGCGCCGTGCCAGGGTGGCACAGCCCTGTCCGCAGCAGGCTGGCACTGCCGAGGCCCCTGAGCTGCCCTGCATGGCCAGCACACAGGGATGGGATGCCACGGACCCACGCGGGAATTCGGCATGGGGGGGACAGGACCCACCCCCTGCGCCCCCCAGCCCTGCTGACCCCCTCACAGGGCATGGCACCAGTGCAGAACCCGCGCTGGGAACACCCCAGCCCTGCTCACAGTGCATGGCACCAGTGCAGAACCCGCACTCGGAACACCCCAGCCCTGCTCACAGGGCATGGCACCAGTGCAGAACCCGCACTCGGAACACCCCAGCCCTGCTCACAGGGCATGGCACCAGTGCAGAACCCGTACTGGGAACACCCCAGCCCTGCTCACCTCCTGCTCACAGTGCATGGCACCAGTGCAGAACCCGCACCGGGATCACCCAAGCGCTGCTGAGCAGCCCCCAGAGCCCAGCCCCAAGCTGCAGCCAGGCTGGTGGCACCGGGGCACAGTGTAGTCAGCACGGAGGGCCCAGGGCTGCTTGTGTGTTTTACTCTGGCCTGTGGTTTCCAGCTCCGGCTGGGAGGCGGCAGCGCCCGCCGGTGCGGGACTGAGCTCCTTCTAGAAGCTCCGTGCTTT
The DNA here is from genome assembly GCA_035583185.1 of Anabacerthia variegaticeps. Classification (NCBI taxonomy): domain Eukaryota; kingdom Metazoa; phylum Chordata; class Aves; order Passeriformes; family Furnariidae; genus Anabacerthia; species Anabacerthia variegaticeps. The sequence continues at coordinate 2,529,105 of JAWWEW010000077.1, forward strand.
GATGGGGTTTGTTTGTCTCCCACAGAAAGTGGCAGCAGCTGACGGCACTGGAGAGGAGGCAACTGAGCGCCCCAGCCCACACTGGAAACCTCTGGGGCCAGGCACTGTGGGCCTCATGAAGGAGGTTGGCTGTCTCTGGAAACAAAACGTGCCCCCCAAGGGCACAGGCAATGAGCTCCACAGCCAGTGGGCAGAGCCAGGACTAGGATAGCATCAGGACCAGCCAGGTGTCCTGGCAACTCTGGGAGCCAAAAATGGAGAACTCACACTGTTACAGGAACAAGGAAACCCCACACGTGAGCTGATGGTGCCTGGGGGGACAGCAGCCCACACAGGCAGAGGTGCCCCAGCTAGGGACAGATACCTCGGGGGTCAGGGCCAGGGGCTGCCAGCAGCTCGGCTCACACCATGGGCTGGGGGCTGTGCCTGCCAGCACTTGCCATTCTTAGGAAAGGTTTTTCTCCTCTCTTCAGACTTCCTCTTCCAACCACAGAGGCCCAGAAACCTGTGTCAAACCAAAACCACCAAAATACCAAACAAAATCCCAGCAAAATCCCTCGATTCCAAGGGCTGGGACTGCAAGAGAAAATCACCCTGGTGCACCAAGAGACGCACCAGGGCAGCCACAGCCAGATAGAGGTGGGATTCCCCCAGACACTGAGCATGTAGCAGGACCAGCACCAGTGGGCAGAACACACCATGCAGCCACACTGGCAGAGGCCAGCACCCAACCAGCCCCCTGCACACGAGTCCAGCGTGGATCCTGCAAGACATTTGCCGTGGGCAGCCCAGTCCCCGCCAGCATCGGTGCTGGCCCTGCCATAAACCCACAGACGGGATTAGAGAGGCTGGGCAGAGCCTTAATTATTCCTGGCTCCCTGGGGCCAAGCAGTGGATTCAACCAGGTGCAGCACTGCAGGGCTGGCACAGCAGGGAGTTGCCGGCTCTGACGGTCTAAGGGCTTCCCCCAGGCTTGGTGGGGGAATCCTGGGGCAGCCACTGCCCAGCCCCAGCATCCCTGCTCAGGCAGGCTCTGGCCCTCCCCTGGGAGGGGATGTGCAGCCACCCCATGCCAGGGAATTCAAGGAAGGGATTTTCCCTCCACACTAAAAATGATCCACCCCAAGTCCCTGCAACGCTGCACTGAGGGTACAGCCCCAGGGTCCCACAGGTCCTGTGCCTGCCCACAGCACCAAGGCCACATCCAGCACAGCCCCTGGCTCAGTGCTAATCCTTGCTCAGACCTGGGCTAGCCCAGGAGGGCTGGGCTGGGAGGAAGGACCTGAGGATTAAGCTCATTTCAGAATCAAATTTGTCCTGATTGGGGTCTGGTGACACAATTTCATTTTCTCTGCCATGCTCCAGCGAGCACACACAATGGCACTAATCCTGCCACAGCCAGGCTGGATTTTCTGGGCAGGACCCAGGTGGGCTGGGGGCAATGTGGGCAGTGCAGGCACCAAGTGTGCTGCTCCAGCCACATCTGATAGACATTGTGCTCCTGCTCTCTGCGGGCCTGGGGAGATAGTGCAGGAGCCTCTACAACTAGCACAGCCATCCTGCAGAGCCAGTCCAGCCAGCATGGCATGGGATGGGATGGCTGGTGAGCAGGGACAGGCAAAAGGACTCCAGAGCAGACCCCTCATCCCCCACCACAATCCCAGGGTTTGTCCCCAGCAGCTGAAGCAGCTCTGCACAGGGAGATACTCTCACACCAACTCAGTGGAGCAGGACAGAGAAGGGTAAAGCCTTGCCTTTGGAGGAGGGGATACACAGACACCCAGGGATGTTGGCAGGAGGGGAATTAGTCAGGAAGAGAATAAAACAACCAAAACACCAATAGTTTGTGCAACAAAATTCTCAGTCAGTCCCAGACAAGGGTGAAGCACAGTGTGCATCCACAGACACACAAACATGTCCAGGTAGGAGAGCTGAGTTTCAGGTTTCCTGGGCCTGGGATGGATTCTGCAGCCCCCAGGGCAGCAGCAGCCCCTGGCAGTGGCAGGGCAGAGCCCCTGGCTCTGGGCTGCACCTTGAGCCCCACCGCAGCATCCCTGTGAGCAGGGCCAGGGCAGCTGCACCCTCGAGGCTGGAGCCCAACAGTGCCAGGGCCGGGTGTTCACAGCAGGCAGGACAAAGATCATTTTACAGCGGTTCCAGCTGGTGAGAGGGCTCAGAGCTGCCAGCAAGAGCTGCCTCTTTCTCTTCTAAAGGCTTTGCAGGGCTGACAAGAGAGACAAGAGGCCAGATGGAGCAAGCACCCAACACGTGGTGGCCAGGGCTGAGCTGACACTGCTCAGGCTCTTTGAGGCAGCAGCTCTCCAGCACTAGCCTTTTCCCCAGTTCCCTCCCCAGCAGAGCTGTGCTATAAACCAGCACTTACAGCTCATAACACAAAGTTACAAGGAAAATGCAGATTACAAAACTCACCAGTGACTGTTTGAACCAGGAGTGGGTTGTGACCATGCTGTGGTTCAGCTACACTGCTGTGGCTGCCCCAGCCCAGGGAGCAGCTGCCTGGCAGCACATCACTCCCGGCACGGTGGGAAGCAGGAGATGGCACTCAAGGAAGCGCCCGGCATGAAGTGCCTGTGAGCAGCCAGTGCTCCCAGCCCCTCTGGTGCAGCCAGATGGGTGGATTCTGCTTTATCAGCAAGTAAGCTCAGCCCTATCGGCCAGGAAGCCGTATTCACAGTGCCTCCCCCTCGACGTTTCCCAACACGGCAGGAGCCGCGGCACACAGCAGCCTACCTTTTATCAGCCAGCAGATGTTGCTAGAACTGTTGCTGCATGTAAAATTCAGGCATGCCCAGCGCCACTTGGATCCCTGCACCAGCCATGCAGTGCCAGGGTAAACACCCCCGCCCCCTTCCTCCCAGGATCAAAACACTTGGGGGTTGCAAAATAGACACCCCATGAAAGGAAAGGCACGCCAGAGAAACATTACAGCTGTCGAGGCTACTTCTCCTGGAGCATGCTGGAGCCCCCGAGCCAGCAGCCGGCACGGCCTCCCAGGCTGGAGCTGCCTGCGCAGCCGCAGAGCCGAGTCCTGGCCTGTCCCTGTGAGGCTGGGACTGGCAAGCCCCTGCCCTCGACCCCCAGCATGCAGAGCCATGCCCAGCTGCAGAGGGGAGGCTGCTCCAAGGACAGCACCCACAGAGTGTGGGACGCCAGGACTCACCACAGCTGGACGGGCAGAGGGACGTGTCCCCCAGAGCAGGTACCCAGGGGATGCCGATGGGAGGGAAGTCCCACTCATCCCACAGGCTGCCCTGCCGTGCTGGGGTTCCCACCAGCTCTCCCCGGCTGCCGTGAAGCCCGTCAAGCACAGCCCAGCTCACAGTCATTCCTTGCAAACCAGAAAGTCATTTCCCAGCTGACGGGGCCTCTTCAGTGTACTCGGCCCAGCACAGTCACCACTCGCCGCCCACGCCGTGGAGGAGTGCAGGGAGCAGGGATTTTTTGCGAGCAGAGTGTCTACGTTTTACTATCACTCGAAAAAGAGCTGGGAAACCCCATGGTAAAGCCTTCACAGTCACTTTGGAGTCAGCACTTCCCCTGCTGTGAGAGGGGAAGGTCCCTTTAGAGGCTCTGTGTGCCCTGCACCAAGCATCCACAACTGCAGCTCCCTGCCCAGTGCCAGCATCCCTCGTCCTGCCCCAAAACATCAGCCTTGGCACGAGGCAGGTGCAACAGAGCCCGCAAGGCGGCTCTAATGACAACACTCCCGAGGGAGGACAGTGTCAAGGTGCCACTAAATGCTGAGTGGGTGACAGTCACCCATCACGTGCTGCTCCCAGCCCAGCTCTCCTGTGTCCCCAGGCACAGGCTGTTGGCATCTCTCATCTCGCACCAGAGCTCCTCTTCCTCCTCCTCATGCTGCACCCACAGGACAGCCTGGCCCAGCCCAGCCCTCCCCAGCCCCAGGAATGAGCTGCTCCAAGGAATGGTTATAAACCCCAGGGAGACGGTCTCCATCCTCACATCCAGGACCCTGGAACCACGTCAGGCCAGGCTGCGATCCGTAAGACTTCAGGAGCACCAAGGCCTGCAGCAGGTGACCCTGACACATGCAATGCCTGCCCTCACTCGGAGCCACATGCAGAGGGCACAGCCAGGCTCGGCGCTGCACCCAAACAACCCTCCCTCCAGCACGGATGGCAAACCTCGGCTCAAAACCACTCCAAGGGGACAGGGCAGCCGCAGCCAGCCCAGGGCCATGCTCCCCACCATGGCCCTGGGGCTGTCCTTTTGGAGTCGGGACCTGGATGGGAGAGCTCCCACAGCTCAGGGCGGGCTGCCGGTGCCCGAGGTGGCGGACAGGCTCTGCACAACACCCCACGGTGCCCACACCAGCTGCCCTCACACGTCCCACTGCTCCGGGCACAGGCACGGGCGCTGCGGGGACATGGGGGGCTGCAGGCGGCCAGCACAGGGAGCCAGCACAGGGAGCCAGGAACACCCTGCTCTAACCGGGTGACCCACACCCTGGGGACACCGTGTGCCATGTCCCTGCCGTGGGGGGGCCAGTGCCCAGCCCTGCCTCCCCTCCAACAAACCTCTGCCAGTCACCGCCCGCCCCGGCCCCGCTCCACGGGGCACCCAGCACGGCACAGGGACCCTCGGGCGAGCCCACGGACACGGCTGCCACCGGCGCTGCCACTGCTGCCACCGCTATCACCGGCAGTGCCACCGCCTCGGGGTCCGAGCCGCCGCCGGGCACGGAGCGCTGACAGCTCCGTACCCCGCGGGACAGGTGGCCGCGGCCCCCGGGGCTCCCCGGCCGCGCTGCCCGAGGGGCCGCTGTCCCCGCCGGGCACCGACCCCCGGCCCCCCGCCCCGACCGCGTGTCCCACGGCCGGCACCGGCGCTCCCCGGCGCTCCCCGGGGCTCTCCGGGGCTCCCGGGGCTGCCGGGACGGGGACCCCGCCCGCTGTCCCGAACGCTGCCCGGCCCGGCCCGCACCGGCCCCGCTCGGCCGGGCTCGGAGCGCCCCCGCTCCGGGATGCGCCGCCGTCCCCGCACCGGGACGGGACGGGCCCCGCTCGCC
>JAWWEW010000077.1:2534254-2599208 GCA_035583185.1 Anabacerthia variegaticeps
ATGGGCACCGGGGAACGGGGAACGGGAATGGGGACAGGGAATGGCACCGGGTAACGGGTAATGGGTAATGGTAACGGGAGTGGCACCGGGTAACGGGAACGGGCACCGGGAATGGCACCGGGGAACGGGTAATGGGTACTGGGGACCGGGTAATGGGTACTGGGGACCGGGTAATGGGGACCGGGTAATGGGTAACAGGAATGGCACCGGCACCGGGTAACGGGGACCGGGACCGGGCACCGGGTAACGGGTAACAGGTAATGGATAACGGGGACCGGGTAATGGGTAAAGGGAATGGCACCGGCACTGGCACCAGGCACCGGGTAATGGGTAATGGGTAACGGGGACCAGGGACCGGGTAACGGGGACCGGGTAATGGGTAATGGGTAAATGGGTAATGGGAACGGCACCGGCACCGAGCACCGGGTAGTGGGTAATGGTAATGGGAGTGGCACCGGGTAACAGGGACCGGGCACCGGGTAATAGGGACCAGGAATGGCACTGGGTAATGGGTAATGGGAATGGCACCCGCACCAGGCACTGGGCACTGGGTAACAGGTAATGGGAGCGGCACTGAGACTGGGTACCGGGCACCGGGTAACAGGAACGGCACTGGGACTGGGTACCAGGTAACAGGTAATGGGTAATGGGAACGGCACTGGCACCGGGGAATGGGAACAGGAACGGCACCAGGACTGGGTAATGGGAATGGCACCAGGCACCGAGACCAGGAATGGGCATCAGGTAATGGGCACTGGGTAACGGGCACCGGGTAACAGGACTGGCACTGGCATCAGGTACTGGGAACGAGCACCGGGCACTGGGAACAGGTAATGAGAACAGCACCGAGTTAACAGCACCAGGCACCGGGACTGGCACCAGGTAACAGGACCGGCACCGGGACTGGGTTACAGGTAACGGGACTGGCACCGGGAGCAGCACCAGGTAATGACACTGGGTAAATAACAACAGCACGGGCACTGGCACCAGGTTTTGGCACAGAGTGCCAGAAGTGAGTAATGGCACCATCACCGGGTAATGGCACCGGGCACCAGCACTGGGCATGGACAGAGCCTAAAGCAGCCATAAGGCTCAGCACCGGCACTGCCAAAGGCACACACCAGCTCCAGAGTTTGGCACTAAGTGTCGGGGAAGCCCAAAGCAGAGCTGGGCCTTGCTGGGAGCAGGCATGACCAAACTGGGCAGCCACAGGCATGGCTGCAGGACTCCCTCGTGCTGAGAGTGGTCCCTGTGTGTGGAGTGACCGTGGCTGCCCCAGGACAGGCTGCAGGCTGATGTGGCCATGAGCTCAGCCGAGGTCCCCAGCGCTGCCACATATCCTGCATGCTGTGAGAACATCCAAGGTGCTGCCGGCTCCTCTGGCATTGCCCAAACAGGGAAAGGTGGCACGGCCATGAGGAAACCATCCTGAGGGGCTCTTGCAGAGCTGCCACCCAGAGCAGACCCCTCCCTGCAGCACTGGCACCCCAGGGCGATGGGGCATCCCAGGTGAGGGCACCCCGGGCAGGTGGTTTGCTGCGCGGTGATGGGCAGGGGTGGTGGCAGGAAGCAATACTGGGTGTGCTCGTTCTGCCCCGGCGCTCGCACCCGCCGCATGGGATCTCCCGGGCTTTCACTTTCGTTACCAGTTCATCTTCTGTGGCCTAAAAAAGACTCCGCAGGGAAACTCAACCAGCCCAGGGCCCCATCCTGCTCGGGGCTGGTAGAAGCATGGGTGACCCTGCCTGGGGCTGTGAGCACCCAGCACCAGCCCTGGGAATCTGGGAGGGATGGGCTCATCTCTCCTTGTGCCAGTGCTGGAACAGGATCGCTCTCAGACAGTTGATGCACTGGCAATTGCAAATCACTTGGCTGCTGTGTCAGAGCACAGCCCCAAGTTCCCAGCTCTCCATTGCTTTTGTACTAAAGTCCTCCAGCTCTGGCTCCAGCTTGGGCTCCTCACTGCCTTGTCCAGCTTCACACGTCCAAGAGATAAACACCTGTGGACTGGGCAGGAACCAGATCAGCACCTGCTCCATACAAACAGCAGCCACAAAATACTGCTTTCTGACTCACCTCCTCCCTGCCAGCCTTGTCTGTGCCCAGAGCAGCTGCAGTGAACAAGACAGCTCAGGGGAATGAGTGGCTCCAGCCCAAGCAGCCCCCATCTCTCACCAAGTGTTTGCTGCCTGTGCTCACCCGCTTGGTAGCATTTCATGCATAGGGTCTGACACATTGCTGCTGAGACACCGCCAGCAGAGCCCTGGCTGTGGTTCCCAGTGTTCCTGCGGTGCTCTGGACCTCTCAGGGAGGTGAGCTGGCACTCCAGCAAGATGGGGATGAGTGCCCAGCATGGGGCCAGCAGCTCCCACACTCCCTTTGTCTGTATCCACTGAGACAAAGGAAAAGGAATGGGAAACGCAGCCCAGTGCCCTGGTCCCTGCCTGCCCTGCTCAGCTAGGACGCTCTCGGTCCAGGGAGTTGCATCACGCAGACACACAGCTTTCACAATCCCTGGCCCACATAACTCATCAGCACAGTCAGCCGGGCACCGGCTGCTCAGGCCAGAGAATCAAGGTCACACACAGTGTCTGTGACTGCTGGGGCTCCGTCTGGGCACTGCAGGTCCAGGGGAATCCAGAGGGTCTGTGGACGCAGTGCTCCCTGTGCCAGAGACCCGCACAGCCACACATGCTTGGGTGAGCTGGAAGATGTACACAAAACACACTCCATTCCCTCTTCCCTCCCTTCTTCCTCCCCTTTTTTTGGTAGGAAGGGGGAAAAAAGGAGAAAGAAATCGGTGATGGGAGAGAAAGTGGAGAGGGATCCACGATGAGAGGGCAAATGGAATCCAACAAAATCCAATCCACTCAAATCAGTTTTGTTTCAAACAGATCCCAAGGAAAGCTCTGAGCTGACTGGTGGGGTTGTCACCCTAGAGAAATGCCTCTTTTCTGGAGGAAGAGAACAGTGGAACAGCAACTGCATGCAGCCTGGAGAGGCTGCCCCTGGCTCTGCCTCAGCACTGCCCCGACTTGGCCCCAGCTCTGCCTCAGCTCTCTTTGGTCCTCAGAAAGCCTCAGAAAGCCTCTGGGAAGGTGAGCAGTGTCCAGGCTGAGCTGCAGCCGGACGTGTGGGCACTTCACATGAGCTCAGCAGGATGCCAAGTGATGCTGTGCATTCCAAGGACAGAGGGAGCCTGGGGCTTCGTATGTGATTTCCTGGAAAATTGCCTCTGTTTGGAGCAGGATTGCAAGGAGTGCAGGCAGAACAGCCTTTCTCTCTAAGTGGCATTTCAAGGGTCTTAATTATTTCTCAGGAGTGAAAGCATTTATTTAGGTGTCTCTGTAGAGGTCCTGAGCTTTCTGGCTGCTGCCCTCCCCTTCCCAAAGCTCTCCCAGTACTTTCTGTGTGCAAGGCTCCTCCACAACACTCCCTGCTGCTCCTGGGATGTGCAGGGTGCAGTGCTCAGGGCTCGGACAAGGCACTAACACATCACCTTCAGGCAGGACACAGCCTCAGCTCCATCCCCTTGAACTTACCAGAAGCAGGAGGTCTCATGAAGGATCCCAGCCCCATCCTGTCTCTGCTTTGGGTCCCTCACACTCCCAAGTCTGTGCTGAGGCCACAAAACCCTTTTGTGATATTCCAGCCCAGCTAATGCAAAACAGATGAATCCCAAAACCAGTCACAGCTTCATGTTTTCCCACAAAAGTCCCACTGGAGAACCAGCCCAGATGGGCCCCATGGGGTTCCAACCCTGGTGCTGGTGGCAAAGGGCAGCCTGTGGAGAGCGGGGCCAGTGGCCGAAGGGATGGGGGAGCACCACAGACCCTGCTGGGACCTGGCCAGCCCCTGGGCACTTGGGAAGCTTGTCATTGGCATGGGCTCAGCACCATGGTGCCTCGTGCCAGCAGGAGGGGAGGATGTGCTCCAGCAGAAACCTGGGAAATGGTGTTTTACGTAAGGAGGAATTTCCACAGGAAACCTCTGCTTCTAGCTACTCAGATATGGCTGGGAACAACCCAGCAGAAGCTCAGCCTTGACAGCTGAGCAACACCATTGCTGGGCAAAGGCTCTTTGTTCCCTCCATAGTTCCTCCAGCTTGGAAAAGACATCCAATTTCTGCAACTGGAGCACCTGAAGCAGCAACAGCCCAGCTGGGTCTGGGGTGGGCACCAGAACTGCTCATCAGTTCGGTGGGCACTGCAGCCCTCATGGGGGGCACAGGGGTCCAGCAGTACCCACAGCCCAACCAGGACCAAGGACAAGCATCTCATGCTCCCCCCAGTGCCAGGACTGGCTGGGGGCATCCAGAGCATGGACACTGGGACAGCACTGGGCCCTGCCACCCTGCACTGGTGCATCCCCACATCCCCACGCAAGCCCCTGTATCCCTGTGCATCCCTGCACTGCTCCTGCTTCCCTGCTCTCTCTGCAAGAGCTCAGGTTGCCACAGTAACCACTCTGTCCCAGCTGCTCCTGCCATAAACACACTGCCACGGGTCAGCCCAGTCCAGCCGTGCACCAGGGCCAGGGCCCTTCACTGTGTGCTGGGCAAGCTGAGCCCTCAGCGCTGGTGCTGCCACAGCCGAATGCTGCACTCTGAGCCAGGATGGGATTCCTGTAGGGAAACAGGCAGGCTGTGTTCCATCGGCATGGCCATTAGCAGGGCTGGCAGGTGGTGGCTTTGGAGACCACGCTGGGATGGAGCTCCAAGTGTGACTTCTGCCACACCTGGCAGTGGCAACTTTCACTGCTTGGCTCTGCTCTGCTGCATATTAAAGTCTGAGCGTGATGCAATATTTGACTGTTGTGTTACGAGTGCTGGAAGCAGGGAGTGGGATGGCTCTTGGCTTGGGCAGTGGTGCCATGTGCTCCCCAGCTCAGCACGTGTCCCTGCCAGAAGACTGCCCAGCACCTGGGAGGGCAGAGGAGACCCTCAGGCAGGTCACTGGGCGGGTGGTAGCTGGGTCTGGGGGGTCTCTACCTCCCACCCTGCACTGCAGCACTGCTCATTCAGTTGCTTTGCTCAGGAACAGGAGTCACAGCTGAGCCGTGGTCTCCCTAATCCCTGTCTGCTGATTTATTCCAAAGGAACTGTCAATATTGCACAGCCTGGACAGGCCTGGGGCCAGCAGGACCCCAGGGGCCACATGAGCCACCTGCTCTGGACTGCTCATGGCACAGGACCGCCCTGCCAGGTGGCTGCCCATCCCCACAGGGCCGCCCCGTGCCCGTCACGCAAGTGTCCGCGTCCCAAGCGGATTATCTGCATTTGGAATCCCCTAATCTGTTTGCATGTTTGGCTCAGACACTGTCCCTGCTCCTCCCCGCTGTGCTGCAACCCTGGGCAAGGAGCAAAGCCATCCTGTGACCTCCTTTCAGAGTCACAAACAACCCCGTGCCCCAGCACAGGCAGAAAGCACGGGCTGCAGCCCTGCCAGGATGGCTGGGACAGCAGGAGGGGGAACAGGGTGTTGGCAAGTGTCCCTTGCCCCAGCTGGCCCCTGTGCTGCAGGGCTCTCACCAGCCCAGCTCAGGGACCTTGCCTGGGAGCTGTTGTTCTGCTGCACACCAGGGTCCAGCAGTTCCCAACCTGCTGCCAACAGCAGCATTGACAGCAGGAACCCAGAGATGGGAGCAGCAGCCCGTTAACCACAATACTCAGGGCTGTCCCCCGGCTGAGCAGGACATGCTCCAATAGGGATGCAGTGGGCACAGGGAGGTAAGAAGCCCCTGATCTACAGGAGCACAGGGTGGCACACCATGTTCCTGACACCAAATGCTTGTGGCAACTCCAGGGTTTACAGATGGGTAGAAAATTTCTCACTCCCGGGATTTCAATCCCCTCTTGCAGCTGGCAGAGAACTGGAAGCTGCCAGAGCAGGAGGTCCCTGAGGATGGGCTAGCCCTCATTCCCCTGTGAGCTGTCCACTGCACCCCACTCCACAAAACCCCACCATGAAGCATCCTGGGCTTCGCCACTTGGAGCAGGCAACAATGCCATGCAGCTGCCCTGGGAGCATGAACAGGTTTATGGGGTCTGTGCAGAGCCCTGCCTAGCTTTGACAGTGAAACGGAGGGTCCTGGGCAGGGCTGGTTCCCGGAGCAGGGACACGTGGTGGTCTCAGCACTCAGCTCAGACCCAAGCAGGATGCTCCAGGGTGCAGGGAGAGCAGAGGAGGCTCCAGGGCACCTCCAGTGCCTGAAACACCACAGCACAGCCAGTTCCACATGACGTGCATGAACAATCCCCCTAATCCTGCTCTGACAAGAGCAATAATCTCTCCCTCTTGGCCTCACCAGAGCACAAACCCTGGAACCATCCTGTGCTCTGTAGTGTTCTGGAGGGCCACAGGTGCAAGTGCTGTGGTGGGATCTGCAGGGGTCCTGCAGGAGATGTTGGTGCTCTGCAAGTAACACATCTCTGGCACCGGTCCCTGCTCCCAGTCCCACACACCCACCCACCACCCCTTGTCCTGCAGAGCCTGGGACCTGCTGTCCTCAAACTCCAGCCCAGTCACCTCCGCCCAGAGCTCACTGACCCCCAGTGCAGAGGCACTGGCAGGGGTCCCAGTGCAGCCCCAGACACCTTGGGCTGGAAGCAGCCAGAGAGGCCCCAGCACAACCACGTCCTCCCACACTGGCACCGGCGTTTCCTTTACGCAAGCAAAGGAGACCCAGGCACAGCTCTGGGGCAGAGAAAGCAGTCAATGGCTGGGGCTCGGCGATAGCCCCCCATGTGCCCCGATAGGGGGCAGCTGCCCACATGTGCCAGGCAAGCACAGGCAGCACCGGGGCTTGTTGACGCTGAGCAAACCGCAGCTGCAGCACCAGTGCCGCGTTTCACTGACTGAGGCCCCAGTTCCTGGAGCGGGGTCAGGCGGGTGCTGCAAGCAGAGCTGAGCTCACACCCCAGAGCACGTCGCTTCAGGGCCTTTATTTTGGAGAAAGTTAAAGCCTGTAGATACAGCAATAAAATATACAAAAAATAAAATTTTTTTACAGTATTGAATGCTGCCCTGGGCTCCAGGGACTGTGACTGGAGGCAGCTACAGTGAGCACAGGGACAAAGAGCCCTCATGCCCTCTGAGCATCCCCAGGGCCAGCCATGCACCCCCCATCCTGCTCCCACACAGTTCAGGGGGGTGGCCTGGACCTCACAGCCCCAGTTCTTCCCCCCGCCCTCTGGCTCTCTGCCTGCTGGCTGTGATGCAACTTGGGGGGGGGCAGCTCTCCCACTACCTCTCTTTCCCCTCCACTGCTCATTCATGTCCATCTGCCCACTGCATGGAAAGGGCAGGAGGGCTCCTCCCATTTTGGTAATAGCAGGATCACAAGCATTGGCCCCCCGAAAGCTGGGACACCTGCCCTTCACAACATCCACTTCTCCATCACATGCTGCTCCACGGCAGGTTCCTCTCCCCACGTCTGTCTGCTCCCTTCAACTCTTGCCCCCTCCCACTTTATGTGAGGGCCAGCCTCCAACAGAAATGCCCCATGAAGCCCCCAAGAAACTGCACACCCCCTGCCTGGCCCCTCACAAGCCAGAGGGAAAGGGAGAGACCATGTTCCCCACTGCAGATCACACTGGCTCCACACAGGGTCCAACAGGTCTAACTCACACAGCAGGGGAAGCACGGCCACGCTCTGACACCAGCCTGGCCACAGGGCAGTCACGGCCAGGGCAGGCCCTGTGGTTACATCCAGGTCCCAAAAGAGGCCCCAGCTGCAAATGCTGCTCACATGCAGGCACCACTGCCTGGAGGCAGCACTGCCCTGCCCTGGGCGGCCTCTGCCCCACAGGGACACCAGCCATCCCAGCAGGAGCCCAGGGCTGCTGGCACTGGTCAGAGCCCTGTGCCTGCAGCAGGAAGCTGGTGACAAACACAAGCAGCTCCTGAACATCCCTGCTCCCATCAGAGCCCAGCGGGAGCAGCATCTTAGCAGGGTAGGAGTGCCCAGGCACATCCCCCTTCAGCTCTGAGCCCTGTGCTGGTCCTCCTGGCCAAAACCTGGGCAGAGGGGGCAGAGGGGAGATCACCCCTGAGCCCTGCAAGCTCTGGGAGGCGCTGGGCAGCAGCAGGGCAGACCCCACCACATGGCTGATCCCCTCTGCAAATCTGGGCTCATGAAGTCTTGAGGGTTTGGGCTCTGGCAGTCAGGGCAGCAGCTTCCAGCCCTGAGACTGGGGCTGCAGAAGCATTTGTAGGAACTGCAGCTGCGATTGGAGGGAAGTAGGCACTTAAATGAGCAAAAATAATAAAAAACTGTTATGGAAGGAAATAGAAAAAGGTTCATCCCTCTGCTCCAGAGACGAGCGGCACCATGCCAGAGAGGGGCTGCTCCACTGGGGCAGGCAAGGAACTGGGGACACAGAGCCAGCCCCCAGCTGCTCCTGAGGACAGGCCCGGAGCAGCCACGGCCGAGTGGGACAAATCCAGAGGAGCTTTGTGGAGGTGGAAAGGCCGAGCCCGGGGAGGGCCCCACGCGCCGGCGCAGCCCCTCACATGGGCGAGGACGCACACTCCGGGGTCAGCTCCATGTCGAAGGTCAGCGACTCTGCGGGCAGACACAGCCGGCGTTACGGGGCCCGCACGTGGCCGTGCCCAGAGCCCCCTGGAGCCCCCCCAGACTCACCAAACTGCCCTCCCGCGTTGGCCTCCGCGCCCTCGCTGCTGTTGCCAAACTGCATGAGCGAGTCCAGGGTGCGCGGGGACATGGGCAGGTCGATGGTGTTGCTGAAGGAGGTGCTGTTTGAGGGAGGAAAAGCACAGAAACCGCCAGTCAGTGCCTGGCCAGAGCTCTCCAACACCCCCTCTGTCCCCACTGAGGGGCTGCTGGGCCATGCCAGAGGCTTCCAGAGGAAAGGGGCCCCAGAGGGGAAGAACAGGGCTGTGGTTTGGGCCGCAGCTGGTGCCTGGCTCAGCCCCTGCCATCACCCCAGGCTGTGAGCCCCAAGGTACCTGGGGCAGAGCCCAGGCAGAGATGGGAAGGAAGGAAACCCCTCCTCAAGCAAGGCTGAGCACACAAACACCCCCCAAGCACTAACAGACACCCCCCACAAACACTCACGGGGTGACACAGATGAACTTGGTCTTCAGGTATGGAGCAGCACCTGCAAGGAGGGAGCAGCCTTGTCAGCAGCCACCCAAGGATGGACCCCACTCTCCTCCTGCCTGCACCCCACAGCTGGTTCCACACTGTGGCTGTGCCCTCCAGGGATAGCACAGGGTCCTGGCTGGTGACAGTGCTGTCCCTGGAGCCTCCCTGTGACACCGGAGCCGCGGAAAGTCAACAACTACCTGAGTCTGTTGCTTCCGAGTGCTCCTGGCTCTCAGAGCGGCAGTACTTCCCGAACGCCTCCTCCTTGGGGATGTCTGGGTACAGGTACACCAGTGGGGACACCAGGATGTTGGTGGCATCCATGATTTTGTAGCCCATGATGATCTCCGCAAATGACATGTTGTTGAGCTGCTGCTTGGTGTAAGGCTCCACCGACTGGATCTGTGTCTTCCCTGTGCCAGGAAGGGGAACTTTAGCAGAAGTCGAAGACAGACCCTCCCTCAGAGACCCCCAGAGCAGCAAGGATGAGATGGGCCTGGGGCTATGATCAGCCTCACCAGGCACCCAGCAGGACACAGGGCAGGACTGAGACCTGTCAGGTGGGTTCAGTGCCACAGAAAACCATGCAGCACGTGGGTAGGGACACTAAAGAGGCAGAGACCAGCAAAGGGCTGCCAGGCTCAGGGGTTAACCCAGGCAGAGGGCTTGCTGGGACGAGAACAAAGGACAAGGGGGTCCCAAGCCTCCTTTAGAGCCCGGAATGCTCAGCCAGGCACCCAGAGCACTGAGGGGAGAGCTCATACCGCTGATGTCCTTCTCCACCCAAGTGAAGGTGATGCCACCTTCCTTGCTGCTCTCGCTGAAGCGCAGCAGGAAGGTCCCCGGGGGCTTAGTGCTCAGGATGGCTCGCTCCCGCTCCTTGCTGATGAACCCCATGATGTACCTGGGCAGGAGGAAGTGAGAACAGCAAAGGTTCGTCAGGGCATGGGCACAGCTCCTCCGGGATATGAGACCTGCCAGCTCTGCTCAGCAGCAGGATCTGGCCTGGCCACTGACATTTTAAGGATTCCTAGATGGGTTTTCACTCTGAACCAGCAAAAAGCACCCCAGGAGAGCCCGCCTGCACCTGGACAAGGCACCCCACACCATCAGAATGAGACCCCTGAGACCCCAGCCCAGCCAAGGACTCTGGGCTGGCACTCACCCTTCATTCCACAGAGCCAGGATGTACTTCTTCACCAAGTCAATGATGTTGTCCAGCCAGACCCAGAAAGAGAAGCCTTTACCAGCCATGTTCTCCTGAGGAAAAGGCAGAGAAGCTGTGAGCAGAGTTTGGAGGAAAGGAACAGCCAAGGGAAGGCGCTTGGGGAAGAGGGGGAGTTCTACCTTGCAGAACTTGGCCCAGGTGATCTGACAGCCAGAGTAATTCACACCTGGTCCTGGCAGAGAAGAGGAACATGAACATTTAAATAGAACTATTCTTCCAAAGACACTGTTTCCAGGGACCAAGTCAAGGTTTGTGTCATTTGGGAGAAAACCAAGCAACTGAAAATTACAGCTTCTCTGCCAAACATGGGACCTTGCTCCTGGATGGCACATATGGGTGGGGAGTCACCATGAGGGACAGCAGGGACAGGCAGGATACCAAGCCAGGTCACCCAGCACTTACCCAGCAGTTTTTCTGCCAGTGTGGTCAGCTGCTCGATGCTGAGGCCACGCTTTGTGGTGGAGGAGAACTGCCAGCTCAGCACCTCTGCCACCTGGTCCCAGGTCCCGATGGGTGGCTTGGTGAAGAAGTTCACGTTCTGCACCAGGAAACACATGGTCCTAAGCGGGACATGGGACAGAAGCAGGGGCAGCTCCTGCCCCAGTCCTGCTCCCAAGCCACAGCTTCCCTCTCCCTCTGGGACACACTGGTCCTGGCACCTGCCCTGCTGCCTCCCCATGCCAGCCCTACCTTGGGGTTATTGGTCAGCATGTTGTACCACAGGATAGATGCCCAGGCATTGGGCATCTGGCAAATATTGGAGATGACCACCACAGGCAGCGAGTGGGTCTGCAAAGAAAAGATGTGACCACAGGCTGGGACATCTCCCAGGGCTCTTCTGTATCCAGGCCCATGGCAGCAACAGGCAGTGACCCCTGTCTCACCTCCAGGTCGATCTTCAACCCCTGGTGATACACCTCTGTCTCAAAGGTGATGAGGTGCAGCTCCTCAGTCACTATCAGTGAGGCCTAGGGCAGAAGGGGACACCATGAGCACCAGCAGACACCCACTGCTGGCCTGATGCATAGCCATCAGGCCCAGTGCTGCTGCTTGGCACTGGCCTGGCAGCTGCCAATGTGCCAGTCGGTTCCTGCAGACCCCCAGCTCAGGGCAGGGCTCCTGTCCCCCCACTCACATCGCAGTTGGCTCGGCCTCCATTCCCACAGCGCTGCTCCCGCAGGGTCTGTGGAGAGAGGGACAGGCTGCAACTGCACCGTGATGGCACAAGGCCCAACAGGAGCAGCCCAGGAGCTTGTGGTACCCACCAGGTGCTTGAACTCTGCAGAGAGGCTGCCGTTGTTCGACTCCTCCATGTTCATGACCTTGGTGTTGGTCCCCAGGATGTTAAATTTCCGGGAGCTGGGAAGAGAAAAGACAGGCTGTGGCTGACAGGGCCCTCTCGAAATAGGATGTTTGCCAGGAATAAAACCAGGAATAGAAAAACGACCACAATAAACATTGCACTTACCCCCGAAGTGCTGCAACATCCCCGGAGTCCCTAGAAGAGGGGAGAGAGACACCAGGTCATGGCCGTGACCTTCCCACCCTGAGTAAACAGCTGGTGTGCAGCACTGGCTGAATCCCAGTATGAGTCCCACAAGCCCTCCAGGCTGTTCCCCAACACGGGAAGAAACCCTCAGGACCCAGTGCCACTCTGCATCCTCTCCTTTGACTGGAGATCATGCTGGTCCTTGGTATAGAGATGGAGCCCAACCCAAGGGCAGCAGGAGCCAGTCCCACCCCAGTAAGCCCATTCAGTGCCACTGGGAGGGGAGCACAGGACTCACTTGTCAATGCAGACTTTGATTTTCAGCTGATAGTTCAGCTCTGGAAACTTGACCAACAACCTGCAAGAGTCAGCAGACACGGAGTGTGAACACTCTGTTCATGGAAACACCTCCTGTTCATTGGGCACAGCTGGCAGCCAGCATCATGGACCAGCTCCTCCAGCATCCCCGGGCCCATGTGCACACAGGTCTGGGCTACATCAGCCCTGACACCTGTCCCCAGAACAGGGTTGGTGCTGATGCTCCACCGGACACCCTGAGGAGCTCGTCTGGGCTGCTGACTGCCCACACCACACTCTGAACAAACAGCCTCCACACTGCTCTGTGCCAGGGGCTGCCATATGCCAAGAGGGCAATGGGGGCACAGGTGGGAGAGGGCAAGGACGCTCCAAGCAGAGCACAGTGTCAGAGCAGCCCCCCTCCCTGGAGGCTGGCAGGGAACATGGCCCATCTGAGCCGCAGCTGGCCAGCGATGCACTGCCGCTTCCACCGCCCACTCCCACGGCAGGATTTACCAGAACCCAGCTGCCTCCAGGAAGACAGCAAAGCCTCAGACAGCCCTGAATTGAGTCACGTGGCAGCACTCCAGCTTGTGGGGATCCATCCCTCTGGGATCTATCTGCTCCCAGCACCTGCGCTCCCCAGGTATGCTGGGGGCTGCATCTGCACCAGCATCTCCTTTGGAGAGCAATCCCTGTCCACCCTTCCTGCACAGCTCCCCTCCCTCCCCCATAGCAGCAGTGACCCACCTGACTTTGGTGGTGAACTGCACACCTGTCTTGATGACGAGGGGCCGGTCAGGGTGCATGGGCATGCAGGGCTGCCTCTCCACAACGAAAGCACTGGGAGAACAGCACAGGCATCACAGTCAGACCCCACTGCCCACCCTCCACCCATGGTTGTGACTAGTACTGCCCTCGGCTCCTGCCTGCCCTCAACACCTTTTCATCAGGTTCCTGAACAGCTCCACAATCCTCTCCTCCAGCATGGGCCGGTGCTGGACAATTGGGTCACCCTTGTAGGACACTTTCTGCTGGAGTTCTTCCAACTTCTTGATCTGCTGCCGGGTCTGTAGCTGTGATTCGGCAAGAGAGGTTATCCTGGGGGAGAAGAGAAACAGCATTAGCTCTGGCTGCCAAGCCTGCACACTCCCAGCCTGCAGAGCCCTTCTCTTCCCAAGCAAAGGGTGAGAAACTCTCCAGCAGCCTCAGAATTCCCCAGGCCTGGGGCTGAGGACACCAGGACACCATTCTTGCACTGGTGCCCACCATCAAGGCTCAGTCTGACCAGTGGGTTACACTGACACATGCAGGCATTGGAAGCCATTTTGCAAGGACATTTCCAGAGGCAAAGAGCTCATTTCCATAGCAGGTGCGTGAGTACCACTGCTCTGGGGACTGACACAGCCCCAGCCAGCTCTCACCAATTCTCAAGCCGGTCCAGGCAGATGTTGGGTGGGCCACCAATGCAGGCAATCTGCTGCCGCCTCTTCCAGTCTGCCAGTTCCTCATCTGCCAGCATCTTCTGCACATACTCCATGGCCGAGAGCAGCCCAGCCAGCTCACTCACTATACCCTGCCAAGAGAGAAAGCAGAACCTTCAGCACCCTGTGACTTCCCCTGAGATCGGCAAGTTTCACATTCACAGACAAGGAAGAAGTGGCCCAGGGCTGTGCTTCCAGCACTGCTCCTGGTTCTGGCCATGCAGAAACACCAAACTCCAATCCTGAAGAAGGAGGATCTGCACCTGAGGGGATCTGGAGGGCTGGTTGCCCCACATACCCTGCGCATCTGGTCCAGTGCTGTCAGCATCTGCTCCAGCTGCTGCATCTTCTGCCGGGTCACCGACTGGTTGTTCCCATTCAGGTCCTGCATGTCTGTGCAGAGATGAGAAGATTCAGCCACACTCATGGACTCTTCTCACCCTCCCAAGTGACACACAGGCATGGCAAAACATAGGCATCCTGAAAGCCCCCGACAGCCAAGCAGGAATCTGGCACAGCCTCCAAGCACCTCGGTCCCCTCTCAGGGACCATTCTCTCCCGATCCCACTGCTGTGCTCACAGCAAAACTCTGGTTCAGCTCTCCCAGGGGCAGCATTACTGGCAGAAACAAAAAACCAGTTTTCTCCAATTGCCAGGCAAATGCCATGAGCCAGAGCACCTTCCAGCTGGAAGCTGAGGCTGGAACACACCCTCCAGCAAGTTTCCTTGCAGGAACATGCTGTGGTTTGCAGACGCTAATGAGCTGCCATTACCTCCTTGGCTTTTCAAAGTCTTGTAGTTAAAATCAAAGTCATCCTGGAGATTCTCCACCACTTTCATCTTCTGCTCCAGATCCTGCAAGGCAAGAGATGTGGATTCATTCAAAGCACTAAAGCATCGCGGTAGGGAAAGCAGAAGGTGCCCAGACAGATATGTACCTGCACCCTCTTCCTGACATCCTGCAGGTGCTGCTCCAGCATCTGCTGCTTCTCTGTCACCACAGCTGCTGTTGGATGTGTTGCCTGTCCCCCTTGCTGCAGAGGGGATAAGGAGGACATTATCACAGGGTTGTGACCCAGGGGTGCTCCCTCCCAGCCTGAGAAGGTTCTGCAGGGTCTTCATCCTGTCCCTAACACCTGCCAGGGCTGCTGGCTGCTCACTTCAGCATCAGCTCTGGGGTGGCACAAGGGTCAGGGCACTACCCACACAAAAGTGAGAGGAGAGATGGAGACACCCAGCTCACAGCACCCACCCAGAGCACCCAGGCTGCATCCTGGCTGTTGGGAATCAGGATGGAGGCCCTGGAACACCTGGCCACTGACCTGGGCTGCAGTGGCAGCTGTCTGGAGGAGTCGGGACTCTTCCCACAGGCAGCGAGCCACGATGCGAGCAATTTCCATCGGCTTCTCCAAGTACCTGCTCTGTAAAGGTTCAAACCCTCATGGTTAGCAGGCATAAGACAACCCCTGGCATCTCCACATCTTTTTGGGCTGCAAGTAGTGAGCTGTGCCAAGGAAATCACTGGACTCCCACCAGCTCCCCCCTGTACCTTCCTCTGCCAAACCAGCACTTCCCACCTCACCTGCAGGAACTGCTTGATGCGGCGTAGGTTGTGCTGGTACAGGACATTGGACTCCTGCAGGAAGCGGCTGTACTGCTGGTCAATCTCCCCCAGCAGGTTGTGGAACACCAGCGTGGCGTGCGACTCCTTGCTGGCTGCATAAGCCCTGTGTGAGGGAGGGAGAGCTCTGGGTGCCCAGCACAGGGCAGAGGGCTGCCAGGGGCGCTCTGCTCATGCCCACCATCCTCTGTGCAATTTACAGAGTCACAGAATCATTTAGATTGGAAAAGTCCTCCAGTATCATCGAGTACAACTTTTGACCAATAACCACCTTGTTAACTAGACCTGAGTGCCACATGGAGTTGTTTCTTGAACACCTCCAGGGATGGTGACTCCATCACTTAAGAGCTATCCTAACCTGCACCACAGCGAGGGCCAGAGCAGGCCTGACTCGCTTCACACCCACAAACCAAAGCCTTGGATGTGCCCACAAGGACAGGGAGACAGAATCTGTGGACTGAGGCTTGCAGCCCAGCTGTGCCCCAGGCAGACAGCACACCCCAGCACCTCTTGTTCAAGAGTACATCCCATGTGCTCACTGGATGGGATCCAGAGTCCAGTGCTCTGTGTCAGCCCCCTTTACAACAGAGATCAGTGTAAGCCACCTCTGAATGGGAACACCCCTGCCCCTTCTCCTGCTCTGGGGTCTGACACAGTGCACAGAGTCCCACTCTGTGCACAGTCTCACTCCTCCTCACATAAACCCCAGGGAGGGAGGCCAGAACCACCACGACAGGGGCCCAGGGAAAGCAGCAGAGCTCCTCCAGCCCGCCTGGGCCCCTGCTGCCAGCAGGGGCGGGTGTCCTGAGCAAAGTCCCCTCGTTAGTGTTTCACAAGGCCTTACCAGTCCTGGCTCTCAATCCATGGGGCCAGGAATTGCCGGAGCTCCATGGGGAAGCTGTCGCTGTAAAGCTGGTGGAGCTGCTCCAGGTACCGCGTGTCGAGCTGCTGCAGCTGGTTCCACTGTGCCATCCTGGCCAGCTCTGGAGACCTGCTGGGACAGGAACACATGTGGCTCAGAGCTGGCTCTCAGCTCCCTCCTGCCAGGACCCAGCTGTGACTGCTGCACCCCTTTGGGGAGGACTGAGTGGGCCAGAAATGGAGACAGCCAGGGCATGAGCCCGGGGCACAGGGCTCCAGGAGGGCTGCTGTGGGCAGGTAGGTCACCAGCAACAGACAGGAATGAGGCTTTCATCTGCTCCTGCAGGCACTCCTGGCCAGCCCTGTCGGGAGGCAAGGAAGAAGCTGTGGAGCTTACAGTAAGTGCGGAAGGCGGAGACTGCCAAGAAACTGCAGAAACGAGGAAGGAGCAATTTTCGAGTTCATGACTTGTATCGATGGAAATCAACTGAGACAAAGGAGGGGACTCCAGCTGTGCTCGGGAAGCGAAGGCAGAGTCACTTCCCTGCAGAAAGGAGTTTGCTTTTCCCAAAGGTCCCTTCAGTGAGCAACACAGCATCACTGCCTATCCTGCTCTCCTGAGGTTTGCTAGAGGGGACTCCTTCCCCATTTGTCTGGGTGTGAGGAAAGAAAGGGGAAACATCCTCTGTGGGCTGAGGCACAGGAAAAGGACAGACACTGGCACCTGATGTTAAGTTAAAGAGGTTTTTAGAACTTCACAGCACTGAACAGCCTCAAAGGCAGGAGCAGCCTCCACAGGCCATTAACCTTGAACCACAACCTTTTGGTGCAATCCTCAGTGAAGTCCACATGAGCCAAACCTGCTTTCATTGGAGCAGTGAATGAACAGGACAAAAGAAAGACACTGGCCATGCAGGATCCTGTGAACAACACATGCTTCTTCAGTCCTGGAGGCAGACCTGACTGATGTGGCACAGGTTTTGAGACAGTCTGGGCTGTGAACAGCAGGTCAGGCTGTGTGTGGGGCAGCTCAGCAGAGCCCCCACTCTGCAGTAAGTTCTGCTCTCTGTGGCTGGTTCTCAGCTGCAGTAGCTGGGGGAGCGCTCCCTCCACCCCAGCAGCTGTGGGGCTCCAGTCCTTTCACTCGGTCCCAGAGGCCACTCCTGCAGCTGGGGGGAAAACCCAACAAATGCACAGGCCAGGCAAGAGGAAAAGCCCACCAGCCCCGAGGGGAGTGCCCTGCCTGGCAGGTGAGCTCACCCGCCTCGCTTCCCATCACACCATGCACCGGCACCTCGCACAGCGGGGGCTGCACCAGCCCCTCCGGAAACAGCAGCGGCTGCTGCCCCAGCCCAGCCCTGCCACAGCAGCGTTCCCAGCCCTGAGCCGAGGATGGTGCCACAGCACCACGGCACAGGAGGCAGCTACTGGTGCTGAGTGGTTCGCACACGGACCTTCCGCTGTCAAGTTGCAGCAACTAAACCAGACGCCACATCCGGGCCCTTAATCCAAGCAGATGTTTCACAAGAAAGCCACAATCCCAGTATTTCAGGGCAGTGCTGGAGCCACAATCTGCAGAGCACCAAAGGGTCAAGAGCAAAGCTCCCAGACTGCCACGCGTTAGCGGCACTTGGACAGAAACCAGACGCTTCCCGCTGCCACAAACAGCTGCAGGATGAGCCAGCTCACAGCACCAAGCTCCAGCTCCTCCCAGCATCCACAGAAGGCAGGACCAGCAATCCCGGAGGGAAAGGGTCCCTGCGATGCCCCTTACTGCAGCAGTCACCAGTGTAAGGGAAGCTCTGACCCTGTCAGCCCTGGAACCCCACGCAGGAGCCTCTCCCCCGCCAGCTCCACCACCTGGAAGACTCCCTTGTTTGGTTAAAGATTTGAGGGTTGAATCTTTCCAATTCCACTGGGCTTGCCTGTCTCTGCCTTTTGCCTCTCCTCTACCTTTGGAACAGAGCCAGGGAGCAGCCGACAAGGCCAGGGCCAAGCACGGCATGATACAAGACCGGGGTGAACACGCTATTCAGAGCTCAGAGTGAAGCTGCTAAAAGTAGCTCAGAGCTAAAGTTCATCTTTCTTTATCTCGCTGTAGGGGCAGAGCACGAGAAGCTGCACAGCACCACCAGCAACCTGAGACAGCTCTGCACACTCTGACAGCCTCACTCCAAACAGGGCTGCCCTGGAAGCAATCTTGGCACTGCCTATTCCATCTGCCTTCTCATTTCCTGGACACACCTGGGAACACCCTTCACCCGTGTCCCCACAACAAATAATGACCCCTGGGGCAATGCATACAGGAGAGTTGCTGGAAAGGCCTTGGAAGGACTGGGGACTCCGTGTCCCCTGCAGTGACATGAGCAGGATGAAGCTCGGTCACTGACAGCATTGCACAGGTCACGTCATCACCAGTAGGAGCGTCACAGGGTCATGACAGATGCCATCAACAACATTTCAGAGAGCCCCAGGTGTGCCAACACTGGTCCTCCACTGCCCCTGCTTCCACACAGCCACCAACAGCCTGGTGGGAAACTGTTTGACACCGCGGCCAATCGCTCCAGCAGCACAAGAGCCAGTTTGGAAAGGCTGTTAGGCAAACTTGGCTCCACTCCTCTGGAGCGATTTCAAAGCCAGCCTTGGAGGTGGAACACAGAGATGAGGAGATTTGTGATGCGGAAGGAGCAAGCTCTGGGTCACCCCACAGCCACAGCACCAAGTTCCCCCATTATCCCACGGCTGGCTGTTCCCTCAGAGCTCTCCAGGGTTCTCTGTGGAACTTCCACTGCAGGAGCTGTCCCCATCCCTCCGTGTGCAGGGGATACCCAGCCCACACTCCTCCTGTGCTCTGCCACCACCGCTCCAGCCGCTCCAAAGGAAGCAGCAGCAGAAGCTCCACTGCCGAGCACAGATGACAGACCACCTTAAGGGAGGAAACAGGGTCAACGCCCCCAGTGTGCCCACACAGCAGGGCCAGTCCCAGTCCCAGTCCCAGTCCCTGCAGGTGCAAAGGCTCACTCTGCGGCACCCGAGTGCCCACCCTCCGTGCCGGGACCAGCCCCGCAGCCCCCGCAGTGCCGGTGCCGCGGCTGAGCCCCCGCAGCGGGCACAGGGGGTGTCCCCGGCCCGTGGGACGGAGCCACGGACAGCTCGGAGCCGGGACCGCAGCGGACCCGGGCGGCAGGAGCGCTGTCAGCCCCGACGGGCCCTGCGGCGGCTCCTTCCCACCGCTGCCCCCGCTCCTCGGCCCGGGGACAGCCCCGAGCTCGAGCTCCGGAGACCCCGCCGCTCCCGGCTCCTTCCTCTCTCTTTCCTCTCCCCATGGAGCCGGCTCGGCTCCGCCCCACGGACGGCCCCGCTCCACTCCAGCGCTCGGGCCTCTGGCGGCGGCGCAGCCGGGACGGGCCCTCCCGCGTTATCCCGCCCCGCCGCGCCCCGGCCCGGCCCCCACGCGCGGGGCGGCCCCGGCGCCGAGCCAGCCCCGGGAACGCCGGCCCCGAGGCCGAGCAGTGCCCGCCTATCTGCCCGCTCACCGGCGCTCCCGGCGCTCCCGGTGCCGGCGGCGATCGCGTCCGGCTGCACCGACCGACGGGACCTGCCGCTGCCTGGCCCCGCCCCTCCATGACGTCACAGCACCCGCGGCCAATGGCGGTGCGGCTCTCCCGCGGCCCCGCCTCCTACCGGCCCTGGCAGCCAATCAGCGCGGCCTCCGGGCGACGCGTCACGGTGCACGGCGGAGGGGGCTGCCCCCCCAGCTATTCCCGGAAGGCCCCTCCTCCCACCGCAGGGCGGCGCTGGGCAGGGGCGGCGCGGGGGGGGAGGCGCGACTGCCGGGAACAGCCGTGCGGGAAACCCGTCTGGGTTCCGGGCAGCGCCGTGACGTCACGAGACCGCCACCGCCTCTTAAAGGGGCGGCGCCGCGAGCAGCGCCCCCGTGTGGACACAGCGGGAACGGCACACCGGGCGCTGGGGGATCAATCCTACCTGGTGCAGTGGGGATCGATCACATGTGGGGCTGGGAGGATCAGTCCTACCTGGGGCTGTGGGGATCGATCGCACATGGGGCTGGAGGGGTCAGTCCTACCTGGGGCTTGGGGGATTAGTCACATGAGGCGCCACAGGGATCCATCGCACGTGGGGCAGTGGGGATCAGTCCCACGTGGCAGCCCCTCCCCAACGCCCAGTGCCACGCACAGGCCACACACTTGTGGTTTACAAAAGAGACTTTATTGCTGCACTGCTGCCCGGGCGCAGCCGGGAACAGCCGGGGGTCACCCAGGCTCCCACCGCCCCAGCCCTGCCGCCCAGAGAAAACGGGCCTGCAGGAGGCTCCGTGTGGGCAGCTGACCTGCAGGCAGGGGCCACACTGGGCTGGGAACCACTGCCCTGCCTGCCCCGCAGCACCGGGAGCCTCGGGGCTGCCGGTGTCCCACGGCTGCCTGCAGCCAGCACACCTGCCCGGGGAGGGTGGCTGCAGCAGGGCTGCGGGGCCAGGACAGCCTGGATGCACAGGACAGCATGGAGGAAAGTGATTCTCAAAGGAAAAGCGAGTTTATATATTTGGGTTACGTGAGGCAGCAGCAGCCTCGTGGCTGGGGGAGCGGGATGGGGGATGCAGGGCTGGGGCTGTGTGTGTGAGAGCCGAGCGGGGCAGAGCCCTCGAGCTGCTGTGTGCTGCCCTCGTGCCACTTTGCTCAGGGCACGGAGTGAAGCTGCAGAAAGCAGGAAACAGGGAGGAAAGCGCAGGACGTGAGCCTGAGACAGGACCCCTGGAGAAAGCAGTCACTCAGAAATGCTCAAGGTCTGGTGCTGGTTATGCGTCAAGGCCACTCTGATGGTGGAGAGCCTCACGTGGCAGCAGCTCATCCCATCCCTTATCCCTCTGGAAATAACTCGCAGGCAGTGGCAGCCGGTGTGGCCTCGCTGCCTGTGTGTCCCCTCTCCCGGGGCAGAGCTCAGACCTCACCACCCACTGCCCCCTCTCCTGCGGGTGTGGAGCAAGCAGACCCAGCACTCCACCTCTGTGCTGCTCCCTGCCCTGCTGAGGGCTCGCCATGGCCCCTGGGCCTCTGGCAGCTGGATCAGTGACCCAGGCAGGGGAGCCTGCAGCCCATGCTGCTCCTGCCGTGGCCTCGGGGCTGAGCAGCAGCAGCCTCAGCACAGCAGGGAGCAGCAGTGGCCCGCCTGAGTGACACCCTGCCGGCGCTCACGCCAGCCCCACAGCCCCAGCTGCAGGGTGACTTCCCTGGCAGCTGTCCTGGATGCCACCAGGTCACCTGGTCCCTGGGAGGGCAGAGAGGAGCAGCCCCACCTGCCCTGGGCCATGCTCTGCCCATCAACAGGACTCACTCAGTTCCCTCCCATGCACGAGGTGCACCCCAGTTCCTCTGCTCCACCAAATGAGCAGCCAGTTTTGGGTGTTGGGAGTCTTCCTGCCTGTGGGGCAGCCATGCACCTGGCATGGGGGAGCTGTGGGCTGGTGGGCTGCTTGCAGGAAGAAACTTGACATCAGGTTTTGCTTATGGAGGACTCTTGAGCTTTCTAGCTGTACAGCTGTTATCTTGGGTTCAGCACTCTCCAGCTGGGCTGAGGCCCCGTCATTCAAAGTCCATCTTCAGATATGGGGTGAGAAGGCTGCAGCAGGAATGGTCTCTGAGGGTGATTTAACAGTGTAAGAAAAACAGTCCCGTGTTCCTAATGTTTGTGTGCTAAAACTAAAATATAAAATACACCTTGTCCAAGCAGGCAGGGGATCGGCATTGGCTCTGCAGGGCAGGAAGGATGCATCGTGTACACGTCCCTGGGGTTCCAGGGCAGGGAGAGCTCGAAATGTGAGTGATAACATGTTCAGCCGTCGTCCACAACCCTTCCGTGCTGCAGCCTGTCCTACTCGCTGTCACTCTTGTCCACCAGTACCGCATCGGTCTCCTCCGTGATCTCCAGCAGCGTGTGCATCTCGGGGCTCTCCCCACGCATCAGATCTGAGTTTTCTCCCTCCTCTCCACCAACTTCCACCAGCTCCGTGGCTTTCACTTCCACCTCACCCTCTCTTATTTTCTTGACATGGAAAGTGAAGGGTGGCACTTTGTAGACAGCTGTCTTAGACCTGGCATAAATGGTGTGGTCAGGGGTAAAAGACTTCCTCAGCTTGTCCCGAGAGGTCTTCATCTTCTCTCTCCTTTCATTAGTCACAATCTTAGTGCCCAGTTTGTTCATTCTCTTCTCCAGGTTATGGCGTGTCTTCTCCAAGTTGTGACGTGTCTTCTCCAGGTTTTCCTTGGTCTTTAGCTTAGTCTTCTCCATCTTCTCCTTTGAGAATGCCTTCTTAAAGTCATCCACCCTTTTCATGCCGCTTCTTTTGATGCGCTCTGCCCGTGACTCTTCGATAATCTCCTCAATCTCTACCTCCTCATCTGAGGAGAGCTGGATGTGGTCCTCCTCTGCATGGTCCTCACCCACAGGCACCTCCTCACCCTCACCTTCCTTCTCTAGCTTTTCACCCTCCTTTAGAGACTTGCTGATGCTCAGTTTAGACGGGAGCTTCACTTCATCCTGCAAGACACAGAGCCGAGCCAGTGAGACACACACCCTTTACAGCCCTGGAACCAGCCCACCCTCCCTCCCGCAGGGCTGCACAGCCTTGACCTGGCTAAACAGACCCAAGCACCTCAGGCCTGGGCTAACTCTCCCCTAGTGCACCTGGTAAATTATTGTAACTAGCATGTGCTTAGGGCTCTCCTGTATTTATGCTCAGGCACCAGCTCTCCTTACTCTGGGCTGGTTCCAAACCCACCTGTGACTCCAGCAGCATGGGAGAGTCAGCCCAGCACTGAAACTGGAGTCTTTTCCCATCCTGCTCTGCCCTTTCACAGTCCTGTCCCCTCCAGTTTCATCTTTATCCCAGGACTTGGCACTCACAGTCCTCGGAGTAGAGGCACAGCTGGAGCCAGGAGTCCAGCCACGCTGCCAGTGCACACATGCTGCCTTGGCCAGTCCCAGTCTGCACTCAGACTTTCACAAGGCCTGCAGGATCCAGATGCAGCAGGTCACCCTATTCTTTCCACTTCTTTGCTGGGAAAAAAGTTAGGCAATTTGCCTGAACCCGTATCTGGAGATGGTGGAGACAGTGGCCCTGACTCTCACAGCCTGGGCTGCAGGGTTACACTGCTCTGCTCAGGGCAGGGCTGGATTCATTCAGCTTCTCCATCTGCCCAGGCTAGCCAAGTTTCTGATCCCAGTGACAGAGGACAAGCATATGCCTGGGAGAGGGGCACAGGTCTGGAGCAGGATTGGTTTTCATCTGAGCAGCACATAGCTTGCGTCCCTGCTGCAGTGAATCACCTCTCTGATACCGGGACAGGCTGGAAATAGCCCGTCACTGTACGGAGCGTCACAGCTGCAGGGCTGTAGCCCACGCTCGGAAACTTATTCCCTGAGTAGTTTTAATCTATGGAGCTGGGTGGGAGAGGCAGGACCTGCCAGGACCAGTGCTGTCAGAAATCCAGCAACAGCTGAAGGGCAGTGTGTAGAACAAGCACACAGCACATGGAGCTGCTGGGCTGAGGTTTGGAGAAGAGCCTGGGCTGCAGGACGGCCAGGTGCCATTCCCAGCCCTGGGGCAGGCAGGAGAGGAATGGAGAAAGGATGGGCATCCCCAGCACTGGCAAGAACAGGGCCCAGGGAAATCAAGGGGCAGGCCCTGGTGTAACCCAAGGGCTCAAAGTGCATGGCAAACACTGGAACACCAGCAGTGACCTGCCTGCTCCTGGCTTGGGTACTGGGCCTGGCACACTGCACTGTTCCCAGCCCTGCCTGCCCTTGCACCTCTGGAAAACTGACACAACTCATTGAATACATGACTCCAGCACAGCTTCACCTGGTTGACATCCAGATGCTTTCAGCTGCTTTCTTGTTCTTCCCCAAGCACAGGATGGTGCTGTTCCTTGGGTCAGCTGAAGTTCTGGAAGCACAAGCTCATCTAGGGAAACCTTTGTGAGCACTGGCGAGCCAGCTCTGCAGGGCACTGGGCTTGGTGAGGGTGGCATGGGCCACAGAGTCCATGGTGAAAACAAAGAGCCTGCCAGAGCTGGATTTTGGTCCAGGCAGAGAGCTATGATAGGCAAAGCTTTTCACCCTCAAGATCACAGCTCAGCTCCCAAACAGTTTATGGAATGGCCAACATGTGTTTTCTTCATTTGATGAGCCACTTCAGCAGAAAACAATACACATGCCCTCCAGAGGGCCAGGTCAGTCCAGAACAAACGAACATCATGGGGAAGGCAGGGAGCCTTTTCTCCACAACAACACCTGCTGGAGCAATCCCGGAGACTCCGGGGGACCCTGTCCCGCCAGGAGAACATCAGGAACTCCAGCCACTTCCTTCCCTCTGAGGCAACACAATGAGACAGAACAAAGGCATCCCCCTCTGGCCTGGCACAGCTGTCCCTGGAAATGGGCCATATCCTGCAAATTCTGATCCTATCAGCCCCTTAGGATCTCCAGAACATATGTCTGCAGAAGGAAACACCACCTCAAAAACTCCACATCTTCCACATAAATAACCATCTTTCCTCATGTTACACGACCAAATCCAGCTCCTGACTGAATTTTCTGATGTGGAGAGACGAGCTGTGCCAGCCACACTCCCACCCAGCCTCGGCAGCATCCTGCAGCAATTCCCTCACAGCTGTGAAGACATGGCCAGGAGCAGCTCCTGATATATGGGACAGTGGGAGCAACCCCTGCTGGGGTGCCTGCAGCTCTCCCTAATCCTGCCCTTCACCCAGACAGCAGCAGCTGCCCAGCTTTCTGATCCCACGCCCACATTCAGGCACTTCACCAGCCCTGCTTGTCCCCACAGCCCAGCCCTGGCCCAGTGGCACCCACAGACCTGTCTCTTGCCTCTGTCAGGAGGCACCTCATGGCTCAGGCCCAAAGGCATAGAGGGATCACAGCTCTTCCCATACATGAGGATCCCAGCCTTCCCTCTCGGGACTGTTTCTAAGAGCTTTCTTCCAGCTGTGCTTGGGAAATCCTTCATGTCCTGCTCCCAGCCCCTCTCCTGCAGGGCAAAGTGCCAGGGCAGCCCATGCAGGGCTCTCGGATGGTGCTTCTCTCTCCTAAGCCTGGTATAATTCCTGCATTTTTTCTTCTGACTCTTCCTCACTCTGGTTACTGATCCAAACAGTAGAAACCAGCTGGGGGACAGCTGGAGGATTTTAAGCACTGTGTGCCTGGGGTCACTCCCCAGACCCCAAGACCAGCTGTATCCAGGGAGCATTCCTGTGGGCTCAGGCACAGCACAGCTGGTGTGAGAACCACAGCTCTGGCACATCTTAATGGGGATGAGCATCTTCTGCTGAGCATCCCTTGCATGTACCTACCCATCCCCTGCCACCACTGCTCTCAGGCACTGCCCAAAAGCCACCAAAGGTCTCCTCCTCCTAGCCTGGGAGGTTTCTCCTGTGGGGAAGGGGAGCTGCCCAGTGTGGGCAGGATGTGCCTGCAGACACCACTGTGGAGGACAATGGGACCTAGCTGGATCAAGAACCATCCTGGGTCCACAGATGGCTGCTGCACAAATCCCCACTCCAGGCAAGGCACTATGCTCTCTCCATTTCACTCATGACTCATCCAGATGAGCCACATTTTTAACACCAGGCTTTCCAACCGCTCTATTTTTACTGGGAAAACATTGACCCTGAAGTGGAAGAGTCTAAAAGTCTGGGTCTTTGTATCCCTGCCTGTTGGGTTGTTCAAATCCTGGTTCCCAACCAGCAGAGGCAAACCAGTTCTGTCCTCTCAGACAGTTCAGATCCAGCTGGCACAAACACAATAGGTAAACAACATTTGTCAGAAGATTTTGGTACCAGCAGCAGCAAACCCTGACCCCACTCTGTGCACAGCACAGAGCTGCATCTGGCAGCAGGGTGGGTATGGGGACTGTGTGTCATCCCTGCAGCACAGACCTCCTGGGAAGTGGTGTGCTTTGGGAAGCTCCCTGCCACTGGCAGAGCTGAGGGAACTGGCAGCCTGTTTGTCTGCAGACTTTGTGGGCACCCAGAGGGGCCCCAGTGCACAACAGCCAGCCCTGAAGGCAGCTGGCTGCCAGCTGACTGGTGCTGGACTGCTCTGTGTCCTCCTACTTCAAACAATTCCGAGCTCTTGGACCCATGGCAGCCTCTTCCCGGCTCCCCTGAGTGGGCTTTTATCTGACATTGTTTTCGAGTTCCCTGGCAGTGAGTCACTCACAGCCCACAGCCATGGACACCCGCCTGGTTGCTACAACACATGTAAACACATCCCCTGGCGTATAAAAGACCAAGGAGACACAGAGCTGAGCTGCATTCCCAGCCTCAAAGGGCTCCTCCAGCACTGCAGAGACACTAGTAAATCTGGAAAACACTCCCAAAATGAGAGAAGGGCTCCCGGATTGCTCTTGTTGAGGCTCTTATTGTCAGTGTGTGAAAAACAGAGTCCGAGCACTCCCAGCCACTCCGGTCTCCGGTTGGAAGGTTTAATGGAAGGTTCCCACATGCACATGCAAATCACATCTGCAGTTCATTTCACTCCATTATTTTTACACAATTGCAACAGCACAAACAGTGAGTTTGGTTGACATTTGCAGCCATAATGTGCAGAACACAACCAGCTCACACTCCCGGGCTTCACTGTGACCAAATCGGGCTGATCCCAACTCTGGGTGAGCTGGACCCACAGCCCTTTCCGTGCCCCAGCCCTCCCTCTGCCCAGCCTCACCCTTGCCTGGAGGAGGCTGGGGGAGGATCAGAAGCTCGGGCAGCAAAGAGCCCTCCAGGTCAGGTCGAGCTCTGCCAGAGGAGAACAAGTTCTGCTCTCCCGTTGCCATGATAACTGCTCTGCCAGGCCCCAGAAGACGCTGTTCTGTGCTGACCTTCCCACAGTGTCATGGGAAGGAGGATTCAGCTATTCCTGAGTAAGAACATCAAGCCTGAGAAGTACTCAGAGCCTAACAGAGCTCAGGGATGTCCAGATGCCCTGCACAGAGAGGGCTGTGCTTTCCTCTCCAGTGCCTTGGTGGAACAGATTTGCTATGAGATTTTCTTGCTAGATCACAGAAAAATCCCTTTTTTTAAGTCTTGTCATTTTCCATGAAAAAGAAAAGTTCTCCCTGGCAGCTTCTCCCAGAAACCCCAGTTCCTGGGCTGGGTTCACCCTCACCTGGCTCCTGGAATACTGTCCACCCAGGTGGCCATTCCCACCAGACAGCACTGAGTGACCCCTAAAGGGCAGCTGGAGCTTGGGGCATTTTCTCCAGTAGCTGCAGAATGACAGGAAGGCAACAGGGCAATGCAGCCCCTGTGGTTTGAGGTAAGTGCTAAATGAACAGCAGTTAAAGCCACCACTCCAGTGTGTGCAGGGCCCAGCTCAGAGCCAGCAGCGCCCAGGACTGTGGCTGCACAGAAATGAGAGGTGCTGCAGGACCTGCCCAAGGCACCAGGGTTTACATCACAGTTTGTGCTCTCTGCCTGACTTTTAACTACGTAAAACAACTTCAAACCATTTCACAAACAGAAACTAATGCTCACAAGAAGCCTGAGGAGGTGGGTGTCCCAGGACTGTGTTTCAGAGGGAGAAACTGTGGCTCAGAGAACAGGTGGGATTTGCCCAGTCACAGCAGATGCCAGCAGAGCCAACTACCTCTGGCCACTCGCCCTTCATGCAAGCCACAGAGCAGCTCCTCCCTCCCAGATCGCAGAGGGAGTGCAATGCCTGAGGGAAAATCCCAGCTCCTCACACCCACACCAACCAGGACAGCACATGCAGCAAGCGCATTAGTCACAGGAGGCATCGCTGCCAGCAGCAGGATCAGCCTTGCAGGTCTGAGGGCCTGAGGCAGCCCCGAGCAGGCAAGAGAGAAAGGCTCAGAATCAGCAGCTCCCAGAGCTTCAGAAGAGGTTCAGAGTGATCTTCAGGGGGTGCCACTGCCGAGGCCCTAAACTGCTGCCTCCTCGCGTGTCTTCTGCTGCCCTGGGCCTGGCGCTGCGCGGGGAGGGCTCACAGGGCAGTCCCTGGCGAAGGCTCAAGGCACACGCGCGGCATCTTCTCGGGCTAAGATGAGGAAAACTGCGTTTCAATGGCCAGGGAAAGGAAGCACAGTGGAAACACTTACCTGCTCCCGACGGGATTCTGAACACGCCAACAGTGATCCAGGTTAGCATGAGAACAGGCAGAGAGAAAAGGCACAGGGGTACGTTTTAGTAAAGGGAGAAGCCAGGAAACAAAATTTGACAGAAAACACAAGTCAGCAAAGATCTTTGAGAAGGAACAGTGTTGGTCTCTGCTTCTCAGCAGGTCTCAGGAGATACAGGATCCCTTCTGTGGGTTCAGGCACATTCATACTGAACACTGCCACAGGCTCAGACTCTGTTCCCAGTCACAGGGATTCAGTGTTGTCTGTTGGGGACCTATCTCCCATTGCTGTGGTGTAGCTGAATGCAGAGTTTGCTTGTATGCGTAAGACCATGAGAAAAAAGGCAGTGATTTTAAACCCTTGTGTTTATTAATTCAAGGGCAGAGGCTGTGGAGATTGAAACAGCTGGGTGCGACTCCATCAGCTGGTTTTGTCACGTACAGACCTTACCCTAAACCAGCGCTGGACAATTCCCAGCAGCTCCCAGACGTCTGTGTGCCCAGTGACCTATCAAAGTCAGGCATGGTCTCGACTCTGGGTTCCAAGGGTTGGACAGATTTTGTCTCCCATAGTGCCAAGAGGTTTATGAAATAGGAAGCCTTGGGCCTTAGAGAGGAGAATTCTGAGTCCTGCATTAAGTCATCATGGAATACTGCTGAGAGAAAGGGAAAGATCTAAAATGTGAGGGGGCGAAAGCGAATCAGTTTGGGATTAGGCAAATGTTAGAGGGATAAGTAGTGCATTCTCAAGTAGCATCTCCCTGACTAGATGTGCCCTTCCACCCTCAGTAATTCCGGGTGTTGTGCAATCTGCCTGGCACTTCTTTCTATCAGGCGCATCCAGTTACTCTGTGTCCTGGAAGCCATGTCCAAAAAGCTGGATCTGCTTTATCAGCTGCGAGAAGCAGCAGGCTGGTACTGGCACTGGAGCTGGTGCAAAGGAAGGGAGGGACAGCAGGGAGAGGAGGAGGCTGTGCTTGGAAAAATGCTTTTGTCTACAGTGAGTCAGAAGAGAGGCAGGGCTGTAGGAAACAGAGAAGTAAATAGATTGAGAGTGAAAAGACTTTTTTTCCCCTCTGACAGCATTAAAAAGTTTTGATGCCATTATCTGTTTGTACTACTGGCTTTGCTCTCAGATCTGCTCCTCATAGATAAACCTGTCCGAGCTGATTGATGACTCCAGAGCTGCTCCTGAACAGCAAAGCAGCAAAGGTGGGGCTTGTATTACAGATGATGTGCAGACACTGACATTTGCATCCTCATATAAAACTGAAGACTAAACATCCTGGGACTTTTTATTCTAAATATTTGATTTTCCCTGACTGACACTGTGCACTTTGTTTCTGGTCTTTTTCTTATCTTGCAGCTGGACAGTGGACCCACAATTCTTCAGGTGCTCTGTAATTTGTAGGAGATCTTGCAGAATAGAGAGGACAATCCCAAGCAGGCTAAAAGAGGGGTAAGCCTGTTGCTGAATAGTTTATGAGTCATTGCTGTGCTTTCCAGGCTGTGCACAAGAGAGGCCTGAGGGAGGAATGTGTGATCAGGACAGATATTACCTCGGGGTTTGTTTTCATGAACCACTACTGTCCAATCTAACTCCATCCCAATGGCTGGGCAGCCTCTGTCCCTGTGCTCCGAGACAATTCATGGCTGCACGGCTCAGTCTGTAACTATAATGCTGAAAGAATTCCAGCAAAGTAAACAGGCCTGGCACCAACTGCTTATAAATAATAGCTGAACAATGAAATATTAATGCAGTTGATATCAGGTTGCAACAGAGAAATCCATGCTTTAGAGTTTTCTTTTGGTAGAAAGACTGGTAATCTGCTCTAAGAAAAATCCTGGAAGTCAGAGGTATTAACATCCAGACATTTTTTTAAGGCTCAGTCTTCTGTGAGTTATCATCTTGAGACTCTCATAATTCAGTAATATGCAGAGAATATGTAGGATTTTTGGGACATTGGGATGTTCATGTGGTGCTCCTGCAATGGAGGGGGAACTTGCACTGATGGGAGCTGCTTTTGACTGGACTCACAGCAAAGTGAAACCAGCTTTTAATTTTAAAGTATTAACAGAAAATAAATACAAACCCCACATGCTGCTGCAATGCAAATCCCTGCAGTGACCCACAGGGAAGAGGGACAGATGTTCCAGCACAGAGAACTCCTGGGCACATGCAGCCAACTTGTCTTGTAGGAAAAGCATCCCATCGGTGCCTGGTGCCCGTGCCTATCCCAGTGCTGTCATCCAAATTGCTTTGGAAGTTTCTCTTTACTCTTTAACACTGGAAGCTGGACAAGCTCCACTGAACCCCAGGCACGTCACTCACCCAGGCCTTGGGCCTGTGGGTCTCGCTGGCTCTTGCCAATACTCTGCTGCCATCACGCTCATCATGGTT
Source organism: Anabacerthia variegaticeps (assembly GCA_035583185.1). Taxonomy (NCBI): domain Eukaryota; kingdom Metazoa; phylum Chordata; class Aves; order Passeriformes; family Furnariidae; genus Anabacerthia; species Anabacerthia variegaticeps. The sequence continues at coordinate 2,564,918 of JAWWEW010000077.1, forward strand.
TTGTTTCTGAATGATTACCTTGAAACAAAACCATAGCTCAGAGCAGCTGCTGTTCTGTTTGTGCAGTGGAAAAAGGCTGCAGCCTGGGGGCAGTGGGCTTGTACGCTCTGGCTCTCTGCCCTGTGCTGCTCCTCAGCCCCTTGAGCTCCTGTCCTTTCCCACACTCTCTTTTGAGGAGCACAGACCCAAAAATGAGGCAGTTCAGGTCTGGCCTCCTAATCTGTCACGTTAAGATGAGGGTTTGCGATCCATCCCTCCCCTCCCCACGATGTACAGTCTTGTTATTCCCATCCGTATAAGGCCCACGCAGAGCACAAAACCAGGCTGGGCTATTTATATTCCCTCTCCCAGCCCTACCCACCCCACACACTGCTCGGCTGGGATGTGGGTCCCACCCTGCTCTCCTGACTGCCCGGCCCTTTCCCTGGAAACCCACATCTCAAACAGCTCGGAGTGGCCACTGGAGCCCCCTGAAGAGCAGAGGAGCCTCACAGGAGCCCCCAAACTGGACAGCATGGGGAGTACTTGCTTGCACCCCTGGGAAAAAGGCTGCTCTTCCCAAAAAAACGCTCCACACCCTGAGCCAGAGCTCCCAGAGCTCGGCGCCCACACAAGCCTCAAAATAAAGGACCGGCACACTTTAGAAATTCAATACTCCATGTGTGTGCTGAGTGCTTCAAGGGTTTGCCCAGCTGTAAGAAAATCAGCCTCTGACATTTGCAGGAATAAGTTTAATTGTCAAAAACTGTTTGGAGGAAAATGCCGACCTTACGTAAGCTGCCACGTGCCACTCTGGCTGAACGCGGCACAAAGTCTGGTTTCAGGGCAGTAGCTGCTTGCACAGGACATTCATTATTTAACCATGAACTGCAGTAACCAGACCCAGATTCAGGATCCTAAAAACAGGATTTGGGATTAAGTCACTTTAGTTTGTTTTTACTAGCAACTATTCTTACCAAATTTGTTGGTGTCCTGGTTTCTCTGAAAGAGAGGAGCCCAGGCCAGAGGTACAAGGGAAGCCCTAAAGAGCTCTGAGCTCTGTTCCCAGGGGCTGCTGAGCAGTGCAGACACTCACTGACATCAGTCTTTTTAGGAAGGCAAATTCTGCACTGAACATCTGCATACACAGCAGTCCATCAAAACTGTCACCTCTGCTTTGGGCCGGCAAGTTTTTAAAACAGAAAGATGGGGCAATTTGGAGAGGGGGTAATGTTTTATAATTCTCTTCTCAAGAAACGATCTAATTTTCTACATCAAGGTGATACAAAAACTCTTTTAACTCAGTAGAAATCAGACCGGCTCGTAGCAAAATCAGGTCAAAGTGTATCTGAGAGGGCGAGCAAATGAAAAAATGTGCGCACGGATGGGACTGTGAGTGACACCCATAAATGTTCTACTCAACACCTCACCTCAGCCGGGATGTGGGACTGATTTCCAAACCCCAGAGTTTGAAACCACCCCTGCAGACGTGCTCAGGATCATCCCACAGGCTTTCCCTGAATAAAATTTGATTTCCATTTCCTCCTCATCTACAGCAAGGACAACACAACTCTCACAGGCAGTCTGACCTCCCCTCCCAAGGTGCAAAAACGTCTGACTGGCACTCCTGAAATAGTCCCTCCACAACTGCTGGGGCATCAGGACTCAATGCTGAGAGAATAATCAAACATCAATAACCAACAAAGAGCTCATTTATCTTTACCTCCTTTAATTCTTCCGACCTCAGAGCCATATAATATTGAATCCCTACGGAGCATGCCTCCTGCTTTGTTCAGCTCTGTCGCCTGAAAACAGCCACTGCTGGGATTATGAAATATTTTACTCCTCTTTGGATGAGCTTAGCTATTATCCTCCAAAAGAAAAGACTAAAAAATCTTTGCACTTTTAGCCACAGCAACAGAAAACACACAGGAGTCATTCCCAGCTTGTCCCAGCAGCTTTCCCTGAGTCAGAGAGGAACAATAATGTGCTCAGCGCCGCCGAATTAATTACATGACCAGTAAGGTACCCCACAGACATTTGGGTGGGTGGGTGGGGGTGTCTGAGAAGTGACACAGTGAATTAGAAGAGATTTATTTTGTAATTATTAGTTTTTAGCTATAGACACCATTAGGAAAGCACAGTGAATTCCTCCTTTAACCTCCAAGGGCCGACCCCAGTGCCGCGTCCTTTCCCGCTGGGGCCGGGTCTGCTCTGGCTCTTGCAGAAGTGCCAGGATGTCCAGGAGGGCACAAATGGCTCCATTTCACATGCAGCAAACCTGCAGAATTCCTTACCTGTGCTGTGTGACCTCACATTCAGATCACTCTAAAGTCCATTTGGGAAATTGTTCCAAATTACAAATAATTTTTTCCCTAATATCTCCATGATTACCAAGTCCCTGCTGCAGTCCCTTGCTCTCTGGGTCTGCTCTGTCCTCACCACAGCAGCAAGGGCAGGCTCCTAGCCTTCAGAAGCAGGATTGCTTTTTCACATACAAAGAGAGACTCTGCTCAGTATCCATAAGTCACAGCAAACCAACACAAGCAGCTCACAAAACGCCAACCTGCTGAGGTGCGGGATGCTTCCCAAGGACCTTGAACCTTGCCAACTTCCTACCTATCTCCATAACCCACATGGAATGTTATGTTTAAACAATTCTCTTCATTCCTCTCATTTTGCAATGGTTGCTGCTTCTGCAATACATTTAAAGTTCTATCTTATTTTCCCATGGAAAGATTGATACAAAGAGCTTGTAATAAATACATGCATCTGTATCTAACTGTCCGGGTTTCCCATGTGATCTGAACAGGCTTGAGTATTTCAGCCTTTCAGCCACAATAAAACTACAAATCCTCAGGCTCCGAACCAGGGAATCCCACAGGCCCTGAATGTGTCTGATCCCTGAGCCTGTCATGAGCTGCTCCCCCTCAAACCCCACAGTAAGGACCGTTCTGCCTTTTATTCTGCTTTTCTTCTCTCTCTTCCCATGATCAGCAGTCGATGCTTCTCTATTTGTCCCTGGCGCTGGCTATTATTAACCCAGAGGCTTCCAACTGAATCATTAACTGTTTCACTCACTTTTCTCCTGTGGCCCCATAAAAGAGTTTGCGCTGACACCAAAAACTAACTCCAGGCAGGAAACATGACAGAACCATGCTCCTCTCTCTCCCCTTGTTTAATATTACAGGAAAACTTCAACACCCAGTGCAGGGGATGAACATCGCACAAAGCTAAGCTGTTATTAAAACTAAACAATGAGAAGGATCAAGGCTTGAAGGATGTAGAAGGAAGAAGGTGGGAATTGTACAAGCCCAAGGCAAAGTCCACCCCAAGTGCTGCCAAGCTCAGGGGATGGGTCTGGATTTTCTCTGACAGCTCTATCTGCCCTGGTGAGATCAACCTCGAGCCAGGGTTACTGTCACTTGTTGTTATCAGATGCATGTCACAAATCTGAAATACTATCGCTCTCCACGTAGCCATACACATGGTGTCTCTTGGTAGAAGAGGTGTTGGCAGATGGATTTACCCCCTTCCAGATCCCAGAACATTCTTGTTCTTTGTTCAGCTAAGCAGTAAAATCGGGTTATTTTGATCCTTCTGGCCCATTGCAGTGAGTGATTAGGGCCTCGCTGCCTATCTGCATTAAAATTCCTATTAAATGGGACAACTCTGTCAAACTTTGCCTTAGGACACACAGAAAATGTTAAACCACGCACGGGAGAGCTACAAGGGGACCCGCCTCAGTCTGGACTGCCGGGCAGTGCGGAGAGTTTGGAGAGGACTGGACCGGCCATGCAGCACGACAGGACGCTCAGCAAAGAAAACACCCACTAACGGGATGTAAATACATTGTGAAACAGCTCCTTACCTGGTAAATCATGACTTTGAAGTTCCTGCGTTTCAGGAGCTCTGCTTCATTGGCCTCCAGCTTCTTGATCTGCCCGGCTTGCCTCTCCAGGTTCTGCCGCACCGTCTTCACGTTGACGCTCACCTTGCGCACCTTTTCCAGCATCTTGTTGACGGTGTTGCTGGTGGTGGTGTGGGCCTTGGTCAGCTTGGTCAGCTCTCCCTGGATGCTGGTCACTGCGCTATCCATCTCTTGCTGTCTTTCCTCCAGCTGTGTTTGGGTCAGCTGGATCTGATCCACTGCTCCAATGATCTTGTCCAGAAGGGTCAGCACCATCACACCGTTGATCTGGTCTGTTTTGATGGGCTCCTCAGGTGCTTGCTCCTCCGAAGCCTCAGAAGCAGTGGGTGGCTCAATGATTTGCAAGGTGGTGTCCTCCATGGTCGCTCGGGAGTCCTGGCTCACAGAGCCTGGAGAAGCTGTCACTGCAGGGAGAGAGCAGGGAAAGCTGAGCCCGAGCCTCAGCTAAACTCCGCGCTGGGAGACACGCCAGGAATGGGGAGTGCAGTGAGTGTCTGTGCTGAAATTCAAATGGCACAGCTCCGCACAGCCGTCCAGTGGAACTGCCCTGCAAAATTTTCCAGGCTTGCAGGTCATTGGCTGACTCCACCTCAGCTATAGAAAAGAAGCCGCTGCCAAATGCCTGCTGACCCACCCTTTTGAAATGATTAAAATAGTTGGAGGGGAGGCGATGGCTCTGCATGCAAACACAGGCACAGCTCAGCCAGGAATGCAAAGCTCTGGAACTGCAGCCGCCCCTCAGTCAAAAGGCGCTGTAAGTAACAGGAGGAAAAAACAAACTCCTCGAGTAAACGGCTCAGGAAGCTCCTGGGAAGAGTGGGAAGCGAGCAGCCCTATTTGGGCACAGCTGTGTGTATTGAAGGCTGGTTTAAACAACTGCACATGCTGAAGTTCAGCTGGAAAATACAGACCTTTTGCCAATGGTTAGGTTTGGGTTTTTTTCCAGGACTATGAGAGCCTGATTTTCAATATTTTAAAGAAATGCTACAATTTGGATTCAGTACTCATGGCAAAAAAAACATCTTTATCATAACAATACCACCTCCCACATCTGTGAATGTACAACAGGTGCACACAGTACATGCAAGGTGCACCATATCTCCACACAGATTTAACTCAGGACAAGGATAATTCAAACCTGAAGGGACGCAGCTGGGAACTCTCCCCGACACAGCTCTCCCAGCTCTGCAATCTTTGAGCCATCAACAGATCTAGTCACTGGACTTTAAACGTGGGATACGCTGCAGCGCATGCCACGCAAAACTGTGCTTGTAAGCAAAGCCCAAATACAGTGGGTTACTCGTGGCTTTAGTGGTAAAGCCCTAATTGATTCAGAACAGGGAGACACATGGGATGTGCCACCACAGACTGTGCAGCAACCCAGCAGGAACACGCCAGGAATGTGGAGAAGGAAAATTTAGATTTTGGGAGTGACCCTGGCCCAGATTCTTTGCTGTCCCTGGGGCTGGCTCAGCCAGAGGGAACCAGGTTTCCATGGACAGAGGTGCTCCGCTGGCCTGGGAAGGCTGTGGGCACACTGGGAAGGCGGCAGCTTCCCCTGTTCTGTAGCCTTGACAAGAGTAATTCATCCTCAGCACCTCCTACCTCGTGCGGGGGCCAAGCCTGCTCTTGCCCTTTGCCACCGGCTGGCAAATACCAGGAATGCCCAAGAGCGCCAGGCTCCTCCTGGCTCAGCTGCCTCAGGGCAGCCTGGGAGAAATGACCCATCCCAGCACACAGGCTGGGGAACCCAGCGTGTCCCGCAGGCGGACATTGTTCATGATGAATGCTCAGGGCAGTCAGCACTTTCCTGGCCCTGTGACCACTCACCCTCCCCACTGACCTGGGCCCGGTGGCTCTGGGATCAGGGAATTGTGCCCTGTGCCCCCACAGCAGCCATTGTGTCACCTAGTGAAAATAGGCTGCTTTCTATGTCCTGTTCTTTCCTGAAGGGACCTTTTTCCAGAGCATTTATTTCTAGTGTTTGCTGCTGATGAGTCAGTTCCATAAAAACACCCTCACTGCAGGCAGCCAGCCCACGGCCCATGGCTGTCTGTCCCTGGGTACCTGCTCCAGGGTGGCCTTCCACAGGTACCTGCGTGGGGCTTCAGCTACAGGACAGGGTGCACTTGGAGCAGAGCTGTGCCTTTGGGTCTCCATTTGGGAATAATTAAAAAAATCTGCCTGAGTAGGTCAGTGTGGATAGACCCAGATAAACTGACAGGACAGGGATTTACTCCTGTTCCTGGGGCTCAGTGAGATGAAGTGCCCCTGTGCCCACAACCACACCCCTCCAGGCTGGAGTGTCAGGAGTCATTTCCCATGTTTGGATCAACTCCACTCCAGCCCTTTTCTGCTGCAGAGACACACCAGGGACAGCCCAGGGCTGGGAATCTGCTGCCCCTGCTCAGAACAGCTCCCGCTGCTCTCCCGGCACGGTGGGCATGGCTGGACCTGGGGCTGCTCCTCACCCTCCCTGCACCTCCCATGGCCCTGCCCTGCCCGGGGCTGATCCCCGTGGCCTCGTAGAACACTGGGCTGGAGAGGCCACGGCCTTGCTTGTGCTCCCCATGGCATTGTCACCAAAACAGGACAAAAGACACTCACCCAACACCAGTTCGGTGTGAACAAGCAGACACTTCTCCACCAAGCACCAGGAACACAGGGATGGCTCACCAAGCATGTTCAACCAGGTGACGAAATTCATACCCTGCTGTTGCATAAACTCACTGTTTGATTTACCCTCCACAGTGATCATTCTTGTCACTTTATAACCGTGCTCTGAAGAAACCACTGGCCACTTCTGCTTCTCCGTGGCCCGGAGCCCTGGGGAAGGCTGTGGGGGTTCCATCAAAGGACATGCCTTTCCCGTGAGGTCTCTGTGGTGTCACACACGAGCAGCAGGACCCCCACCCACACAGTGTGGCCCCGTGTCCCACAGACACCGTGCCCTTCGTCACCCCTGTGGGCACAGCCCTCCTTTCTCCCCACTTTTAGCGGCCTCCCTTGTGCGGCCTCACCGACGTCACTTGAACGACCAGCCCTGCCTTCGACCCTTGGCTTTGTTTAGCTCTCACGACGTCACCGCACAGACCGTGACGTCACCGCGCAGACAGTGATGTCACCGCGCAGTCAGTGACGTCTCCGCGCAGTGCGTGACGTCACCGCCGGAGGACACGCCCCCTCCGCCCCTATTGCGTCACTTCCCGGGCGGGCCCGCGCGCCGTCTCCAGGCGACGTGCGCGTGACGACGCCGCGGGCGCGCTGCGGTGACGTCACGGCCGGGAGCCGGCGCCGGACAGCGGGAGGCGGCGGAGCGGCGGGTACCGGGAATACCGGGGATACCGGGGGTGATGGGGGTGCGGGAGGGTACCGGGGATGGGGGGGGTACCGGGGGTGCCGGGAAGGGAGGGTTTGGGGACCGCCGGGCCGTGACGGGGCGGCGATGGCGGCGGGGGGGGAGGCCCCGGTCCCTGCGGCCTCCCCGGTTCTCACGGCCCTTCCCCGCAGAGGCCGCGGCGGGAGCGGCGCCGCCATGGGGGAGCTGTTCCGCAGCGAGGAGATGACCCTGGCCCAGCTGTTCCTGCAGTCCGAGGCCGCGTACTGCTGTGTCAGCGAGCTGGGCGAGCTGGGCAAGGTCCAGTTCCGCGACGTGAGTGTCCCCGGGGCACCGGGAGCCCCTCCCGCCCTCGCCCCCTCGCCCCCGCCGCGCGAACCCCCCGGCGGGGCTGGCGTGGCGCTGAGCCCCACGTGTGTCCCCGCAGCTGAACCCCGACGTGAACGTGTTCCACCGAAAATTCGTCAATGAAGTGCGGAGGTGTGAGGAGATGGACCGCAAGCTCCGTAGGTTCCCGCTGCGGTTGAGGGGGCTCTGACTCTGCAGTTTTTGCTGAAATGCCGGTGCAAGGCAGGCTGAAGCTGCAGGGTGACGTGAGGGACAGAGCAGAGGGGTGAGGCATGGGGTTCCCCTCCTGGAAAGATACCTGACCAGATCAGATAGTCTTGGGCTAAGAGGTGAAAGGACTCCTGGCTGCTGATGGGGCCAGGTGCAGGTTGGGGTGGCGCTGAGGTGTCTGTAGGTAACAATAATGCTGTCCCCACAGGGTTTGTGGAGAAGGAGATTAAAAAGGCAAATATTCCTATCATGGACACTGGTGAAAACCCAGAGGTGCCTTTTCCACGTGACATGATTGACCTGGAGGTAATGATGTGCTAATACTCTTATTAGTATTTGATTCTGGATGGAAATAGGAAAAATTGTCCCCACTGGTTGATGCTGCAGCATTCGGCAGCAGAGGGGCACTGGCTCAGTCCCCAACTGCCCCTGGATGTGGCACTGCCAGCTCACACCAGGCTGGGTGTGACTCACAGAACTGTGCTGCTTCTGTGTTTGCCCAAACAGAAGTGAAAGTCCCTAATAGGAATTTCACCACCAAAAACTGCTGGAACTACATGATTTATGGTGGTGGGTCATAAAGTTTATCAGGTTTTTAATGATTTTAAGAAACTGCATCATTCCAGTCCATAAAGAATTGGCTAAGTGTGGGAAGTCTGCAGTTGCCTGAAAAGAATGTGGCAGATTTGGATCTGTGCCACAGCAATCTGGAGACACACCTGTAGTTCCTTACAAATTAGGTGGGGATGTGAAGGATCTCATTGGCTTCTGTGTGTTGATAGACTGAACAGCACTTACTTATGGCATTTCTTGAAGTCCTTCTTCCTTCTCTTCTTCACATCTTGCAGGCAAACTTTGAGAAAATTGAAAACGAGCTTAAAGAAATCAACACCAACCAGGAGGCTCTGAAGAAAAACTTCTTGGAGCTGACAGAATTAAAATTTATACTGCGTAAAACTCAGCAGTTTTTTGATGAGGTCAGAATACCGGGGGTGGAGTTAACACTTGGGGAGCTGGTTCTTCTCTTAGAAATTACCATTTTTATTCTCAGATATATTTTAGTTGCTGGTTTTGGGCAGCAGGGTCATTTTATGCTTTATTTAAGAAAGCTTCTCAAATTGTTTTCCATTTTTCATGTAGAACATGCAGCTACCCATGATTTACCTCCTGTGATACTGGTTTGGGTTTGTTCTAGTAAAGCAATGGTTTGTTTAAAAATTGTGCAAAATGATTAAGATGTGAGCACTTTTTAAAGCACATCAACACCCCCAAAATTTGGTGCTATAGTGAGCACTGTCCCTGGTGGGTAGGAGTCTCTTTGGTGCACATGCAGAGGAGTTATGGTTGAGCTGAATTTGTCTTCAGCCTTTGAAGTGTTATGTGGAGTCTCACTAGGGTCATAAAGTCCACTGAAGCAGTAGATTAATTAATTAATTAATTGAGCCTTTGATCAAACCCTTCTTTGTCTCTGCAGTTTTCTCAGAGAGCTCCTATATGTTTTTCAGGACATGTTTTTGCTAAATAGATGTCCTGTTTCCTCTGATACCAGGATTTGATCAAAGAGTTCTTAACAGAAGTGGCTTCTGGTGTTTACAAGGGCTGTTGTGAAGTGGAGCTGAGCTCCTGCCCTGCACACTTCAGGCCATTTATCTAATGTTTTGTTTCTTGGTGTTGTGGCACAAGATGCTGCCTGTTCAAGCACCAAGGTTGGTCCCATGCCACCACGAGTCGTGGTCACAGCTGGCACAGATAGTGCTGCTGATGTGAGGGTTGATGGGTTGTGGGGTTGATCTCAATACAAAAAAAACCCTCATCTTCAAGTGTTGAATGTTCACTTCCTGTTTGTCCAAGGGACATTTGTATTAACCTGATAATCCATTACTTTGTTGTGTTAAGGTGCTATCGCTTGTTTTGAGTATTAAGTAAAACCCAGTACAGCTGGTGCTGAGCTCTTTTATATCAGGATTGAATCCCAGACTGGTTTGGGTTGAGAGGGACTCTTAAAGCTCATCCTTTTCCAACCCTGTGCCACAGGCAGGGACAACTTCCACTAGATGAGTTTGCTCCAAGCCCTGTCCAACCTGGCCTTGTTAATTATTGTCCTCTCTGGTGAGAACTGCCCACTGCTTTTCTTCAAGTGCAGTTTGATCATACTGAGTTTAAGGGTCAAAATTAATTTTCTAAACAGCCCATGTCAGGTCACCCACAGAAGGGAGCTCATGTCACCCTTATATGAACAGGCCACAGAGAGCTTAGGTATGTTCTGCTCCACTTTGATAACTATGTTTGGTAGTAATGTAACAAAAGACACCCAATAACATGTGCTGCTCTGTGTAAAAGCAAACTGAACAGCTCATGGGTGATGTCCAGTGAAACATAAGTGTGGACAATTTAAACCTGTCTCAGTTCACACCGTGCTCGGCAAACAGCTGAGTGAGAGCCCCAAATGGCACACGTGTCTGGTGCCTCTGCTCCCCATCCCAGAGTGGCCAACCCTCCCTTTGCCCCTGCTAGCACTGCAGAGCACCTTCAACACTTGAAGACTTCAATAACTTGTAATTAAGATTGTGTTATTCATAGTAATGAGTTGCACAAGAAATGGCTGGCTCTCCAAATTCCTTCATGCTTGGCGGTCCCTCTCCAGAGTTTGAGCATGGGGGGAGGGAGGGTGGCAAAATGTTCCATTTTTCTTCCTGTGACAGTTCCAGTCCAAGCAGCCATTTCTTGTTCCAACACACCATATTGATGATTATGCTCCTTTTCTCAGTCTTCTTGTCTTTGCTTATGAAGAACGGTATGAGCTGGAGAGATTTCTCTGAGAGCTTTGCCTTGAGTGTGAGCGTAAAAGAAGACTGGAAAAGTAACGGTTAATGGCATGCAGTCCCCTTCTTCTCCCTCTGACTCTTCTGCCATCTGCTTTTCTCTATTTGCTTTGCATCTGTCACTTCTGTCTGGCTCTGGGTTAATTGTTAGATGGTGACATGAGTCCTTTTAAGTTCTTGTGAACGTTGATTTTTTTTGTTGTTCTGTCTGTGATCTGGAAGGGGCTTGAATTGTATTGGGTTGTGTTGGGCATCCAGAGCTGTTACAGGGTAGGACTGGAATCAAGAGTGGGGAAAATGAACTGGTTTTGAGATTAAGGGTGCTGATCAGGGGATTGATAAGCAATTTAAAAATGTTCAATAGGGAAAGCTCTGCTTCTTGATTACTGGCATGGAAATGCTGGGGGAGATTCCAATCCTGAATGACCTGATGTAGTAAAAAATACTCTGCAATAACTGGTGCTGGCAAAGACTCATATTCAGGGTAAATTTCCCAGAACCCTCTTTTCCTGAACTGGAGCTGGATAGTTCTTCAATTTCCATGTAGTCTCAGTATTTTAGTAAAACTCGTCCACATTTATTCTAAACTGTTTTGTTTTGCAATTCCATCCCGTCTAAGCAGGACTTGTCCTGAATAAAGGACGTGTAGCCCAGAGAGGCCAAGGTAACATTAAACATTTATAACAAATTCTCTTAGTTGGGGCGGATCCAAAGTTGTCACACGTGCTGTCCTTCCTTTTCCATGTTTCATCTGCTAAAACGTGGTGCACCTCACAAAAAATTATCAGGCAGCATCTTGATGACTATAAATACAATACAAGCCTCTTACAAAATTGTAACTTCCTGTTCTTCAGTGTCCTGAAATCAAGACGCCAAACAATCACCAGGATGTTTGGTCTGTGTGTTTTGTTTTGGGGTACCAAACTTTCTTATTTTGGTTGTGTTCTCTATGAAGCAAAATTTTCATTCAGTTTTTGATGTTGCAACAAGTTGCCTTAAAGTTGAAAGGATCAGGAATTCCTCGTGTTGCCTTTCCAAGCTGAAGGAAGGGCTCCCTGCCTTGAATAATGTGGGTAAGCTTCAGCAAATGTGTGCACAAGCAGTTGAGCTGCATTTGGTGTCAGCCTTGCAAAACCTCTTTTATATGGCAAATGCTTTTATTTAACAAACAAGTAAAGAGTTTGAGAGATTTTGACTAAAACTCTGATGCATCTGTTGCCCAAACAAAGAAGTTGTGTCTGAGTCACTGCACTTGCCGCAGATTTTGCAAGGCTGTGCTGTGTGTGTGCATCTGATGTGTCCTCGGGTCAAACCCTGCTTTCCACTGTCTTTTAGCAAGTTCCCTTGATGGCTCTATGGGAAGACTTCCTGTGTACCACAGAGGGTAGACTTTGGCCCTCTGTTTGTGCTCAGGAACTGTAATTTTTGGCAGTTCATTATATAAGCTGCAGAGGTAGAACTAAGTGTGAGGTGGGGTAGAACAAGTGTGAAGACAGTACATGAGAGTGATGTGATTTGAGCATCCTTTACGTGAATTGCTGGCACTTAAAAGCCGTATTCCTAAGAATTTCAGCATTCAAATGAGTTGCAATGAAGGACAGTGTAAAACTGTCCTGTTTTGATGTCTGGCTGGCCAAGAGATGAACCACATCGCCAGCCTGCCCTAAGCAACCCATCTGGTGTGTCTGGTGGTGAGACATACGGTGAATAAGGATAAATTAATTTCATATCTGGGGAAATATGAGAGTCAAGTGTGTTTCTCTGGTTTGTTCTTGGGAACATCACTTGTACTTAAGACTTGAATTTTATTTTTTAATTCTGCCTTTCTTCAGACTTATATATCCCCCAGCCTGTTTGTTGCAACAATCCTCAAACCTTTCTCGTATGGAAGCCCTGCTGAGCCATTCCACTTTTCCTCTTGTTTTTCTCCTTCCATGTGTGATTCTTGCTGTCTTTTCTGTCATCTCGTTCCTCTTTTTGCTGCCTTATGTTTCTTCTTTCTTTTTCTTTTCTTTCTTCTTTTCTTTCTTTGTCTCCCTCAACTATCTCCTGGCTCCTCATTCCCTGCATGCCACTAACTGGTTTCATTAGATATTAATTGATTTGTGAATTCAGGCTGAATTGCATCATCAGCAGATGGCGGATCCAGACCTGTTGGAGGAATCCTCTTCATTGCTGGAGCCGAGTGAGATGGGAAGAGGTGCCCCACTCCGACTCGGGTAATGGCAGTTTGGGCTCTGACCTGGCATTGGGGTTGCTGGATTAGGGATTATAAGCCTGTAGAATCAGCAATGATTTGATCACGGCTGTGCAGCTTTCTGCCCCGAGCAGATGAAAGCTGATCTAAAACCAGCTGTTGCTCTCTTGTCCTGCCAGCGTTAACTTCCCAGTTCATGTTTGTGCTTCACGTGTTTCTCTCTGCACCAGTGAATTATGCCAGCTTGTTCTGTGTAAATCTGGTTGTTTTTGAGACATTCTGAGCTCTCTCAGCTTTGTTGGAAGTCATAACTGCCGTGAGCACATAATGCTCTGAAATAACTGCATAATTGTATATCCTCTTTATCAGCTGCTTCCAGGCTTCCTTGTATGTGTGTAATTCTTTATCTGGACATGGGTGTTTGGGCTGGTGAGGTCTGAAGCATGAGCCCAGGGCACAGGCACTGGCAGCCGTGGTTGCTCTAGCCCTTGCAGCCAATTTACCAGAACCCTCGGGAAATGGAGACTAGAAACTATATCTAAATGCATTTGTTTCTTTTATAAGCAATGATTCTTTCATTCTGTTAAAAAACAAGCCTGTGCTATAGTGCAGTTGGCTTGTTGTGTGTTGTCTCTCTATATCTAGAGTACCTTCTGTTTTGCTTAAAGAGCTAACGTTAAAAGAAGATTTTTGCAGCTCTCAATGTGATGCTGACCCCCCAGCTTGCCGTCGTGTGCTGGGTGCGAGGCTGTGGGTGGTTTGGGTGCAGCCCTTATGCCTGTGCTGTCCCCTGGCAGGTTCGTGGCTGGTGTGATCAACCGCGAGCGCATCCCCACGTTCGAGCGCATGCTGTGGCGTGTGTGCCGGGGGAACGTGTTCCTGCGCCAGGCGGAGATCGAGAACCCGCTGGAGGACCCCGTGACGGTGAGAGGGGCTCGTGGGTGCAGCAGCAGGAGCCTCAGAACCCTAACCCTAACGGGATCTACGAGCTGGGGGTCTGTAGGTCAGAGCTCCTGTCCCTCAGTGAGCTCCGTGCACTGCACATTTGGGTTGTGTCTCTTCCAGGCACCTAGTGCAGCCTCTGAGCTTCAGCAGCAAATGTTTTCCTGTTTTATTAAAACAAAAATAACAGGCTGGGTGGGGAATGCTGTTGAAAGGGGGAAAACAGCTCAAAACCCTTGCTCTTACCCAATAGAGGCTGTTTGGGGGCTGCTCTGGAACACAGGCCCAGGAGATGAATCTCAGTAACACCTTTCTTTCTCATGTAAGGCTGATGTGTTCTCTTGTTCCTCTGACCAGTGGTAGCTGACCTGTGGAATCATCTGTCTGCTCAGAGACTTTGTTCTTATTGTGCAGAACTTCCTTAAATTGAGGTTACACCTAATGTAATTATTCTTGAAACATTATGTTAAAATTTCCTAAGTAAGGTAGAACAATAACTTGTCAACAAAGGCAGGAAAGGGGCCCTGACTGCCCCCACGGACACAGCTGTGCAAGGAATGTGCCTCCAGCCTCCCTGGGAACCTGAATTAAGCTCCCCTTCATCTTACCTTCATTCACTCTTTAGCTTTTGGCTTGATTCTGTCAGTATAGCTGACTGCACTAAGTGCTAATAAATATTTAATTGCATCTCTGTTATTTTTGGAGATCTTTCCATGTTTTCCCTTTCATTGTATCACATAGAATCGATAGTGGGTAATCTGGGTTGTTTTGCTTCAATAAACTCAAATACAATGCAGGTATTCTGTACTGAGGCTGAGGAAATGGCTCTCCTTGTGACTGTTTCAGTGTTTCTCAGATACATTCTTGACCCACTGTGCAGATCTGAGCTCTGGTGTACAGACTTAGTGGAAGGAAAAGCAGAACTCTGTCAATTAGCTATTGTACTAATTTCTACAATTCTTTGCTCTGTTCTAGGGGGATTATGTGCACAAGTCTGTGTTTATCATCTTCTTCCAAGGTGACCAGCTGAAGAACAGAGTCAAGAAAATCTGTGAAGGGTATGAAACTCTGACAGTTGGGCAGCTTTCAGTTATTTGAAACACATTGGCATGACTTAATATCAATGTTTCTCAAGTCCTTATTTCACAGTGGCTGCAGGAGCCCATATTTAGACAGCAAATGAAATGTGCCATACGTAGCTGAAACATATTTTACAGTCAAACTTGCCACTCCGCAGCCTGTTACGCTCAAAGAACACAACTGTGCTAGGGAATGCCAAAACCAAGGGATGATGAATTCTGGGACAGACCTGGTGTGATGTCAGTGGGATTTTCTCACAGGGGAGACAACAGTGAGTGCTTCTAGCAGCAGCTCCACTGACATGACAGCATTCCCCTGTGCTGGCTGACCAGCCTCATGACAGTGCCCTGAGACACTGGGGAGCACAGGGAACAGAGGATTCTCTCTCACTTCCGTTTTCTTTAGCACAGCTTCTTATTTTAGCCTAAAGCAAGCTTCTGCTCTCCTGTGATTTAGAGCGTGGAGCTTTGGCAGTCCCTGCTGATCAGAAAATTCTCTTAAGGTGCTTCTGGCTTTATTTCTGTGCTCAGGCTCAGACCTGATAGATTATCTTTTTTCCATCTCTGTCACTGAGGTGCTTCCATGTCTTCCAGGTTCCGGGCCTCCCTCTACCCATGCCCAGAAACACCCCAGGAGCGGAAGGAAATGGCTTCTGGTGTCAATACCAGAATTGATGATCTTCAGATGGTAAAATAATTGGGGTCAATGCCCTTTCTTTCTTTCTTTAAAAATATAGTTAAAACTTCTTTGGTTCCTATTAAAACAGAAGGATTTTTGGCTGTATTAGATGACTGTGTTTTCAGCTCTGGGTCACTTGAAACCAGCACCTCAGTAGTGCAAGAGAGATGTTTGGAGACTGCTCAGTTGTTTCTCTGTCAGGGTTTGGGATGGGGTGGTTTGATCTTTCTGGAGGGCTGAGCAGTTCATTCTATGCAAGTAAGTACAAGGAACTCCGTACCAGGGAGCAAAGAGGAACATGCATGTGTGAGGGGATTCCATGTGTTAAGGCTCAGGGAGCATGTTGTGCAATTGCCTGTTTCACCTGCAAGTACTTTGAAAACATTGAAGCATTTTCCAAGCTGACATAACAGTGCTAACATTAACTTAGCTCTTCTTTTTTCTGCCTCTCCATATTTTCACGTTGTGCTGTCCTGAAGAGCTTCTGCTTTACAACTAATCTCTTGTGCAGCAGCCTGAGTAAAAAGTAATCACCACCCAGATCTCCTGGGTGCCAGCCCTGAAGTACCTGGTGTTTGCTTCAAGGAAGAAAGGCATATGTGATAATGCAGAAAGATTTAAGGGATTTGAGGCAAAAATTAAGACAACATTAGAAATTAAAAGGAAAAAGAGTTCAATTTGGCCTGCTTATTTGGTACAGAAACTGTCTCAAGGTGGAAGTTGTGTAGCACAGCTGTTCAGCAGTTTGAAAGTAGATAAGAACTCAGAAGCAATGTAACTGGGAGGATTCAGAACTGCATGTGCTCTGTGTCCTCACTTTCCCTCCAGTCTAAGACTTTCCACTCTGGAAATCTGACTTGGCCTGAGCGTGATATGTTCCAGTTGGAAAACACCCTCAGAAGGAAGCGCTTTCTCCTTTTCCCTTCAGTAAACAAGTTTTCAGGGTAATCTGTGTGTTTTCTCAAAGCACCAAACCCCTCACAGAGAACTCTTCTCTGCTCTTTTAACCTGGGTGGAGGTATAACTGTTCTCTGTGATCTTGGCACAGTTCATTGTTTGAAACAACCACTGACCTTGGAGCTGGAGGAGGAAAGTAATCAGCAAGCATCCCTGGAAAGCGTTTAGGCCTTTTAGCAGAATGAATTAACATGGGCACTACAGCATGGACTGCAGGCATGGGGCAGCCTGTGCATGGGGTAGGGGAGTGAGCTCATTGTCCATCCTCTGTGGGTAAGGCTTGTCTTGTTTGCACACCTTGAGCTTTGGTCAATGATTTGGCCTCATCTTTTCCCTGCTTCTCTGAAAGGTGCTGAACCAAACAGAGGATCATCGCCAGAGGGTTTTGCAGGCAGCTGCTAAAAACATCCGTGTCTGGTTCATCAAAGTGCGGAAGATGAAGGCGATTTACCACACCCTGAACCTGTGCAACATTGATGTGACACAGAAGTGCTTGATTGCTGAGGTCTGGTGTCCTGTTGCTGACCTCGATTCCATCCAGTTTGCTCTCAGGAGGGGCACTGTGAGTAGCTGCTGTGCCTGTCAGCTGTGGCAGCACTGCATGGATTCATTGGTTTTTCCAAATTGTGAGCCTCTGAAAACCATTCCCGTGGGCTATTGGAATCAGCCCTCCCAGAGGACAGTTTATTTCATGTGCAGTAATCATGACTTATACATAAGCGTTGTAACAGATGTGTAAAAGTTTAAGTTCAGGAGAATGCTGGAATGGTGAGGATTTTCCAGTGTGTGAGCCCTTTGGTACATTTTAGTGGCTGTGCTCTGTTGTCCTGGTGTCTGAATACAGGAGCTCCCCAGGATGTTGGCAAGCTCACCCTCTGCTCAGATAGACAAGAGAGCTGGGTATCTTGAAGTTCTTTCACTTGCTGTTTTAAGAACCCAGATGAACTCTTTTGTGAGTTTTCTTGTCTGTCCTATGCAGAGATTGTTCACCCTTACTCTAAGTGCTTCTCCTTCTGCTACACAAAGTGGGGAGCTGTGGAATCCTGGCAGCCTTCCTCAGCTGCTCCAGTGCCTCATTGTGCAAGCACACTGCAAACATGCAAGCTTGCAGTTTTCCAAATGCCAGCTGGAAAGCCGTGTCAGACTTCGTCCTCTGGTGCTCCAAGGGTGGGTTTGCTGATCTCCTTTGGTCTTTTCAAACAGGAGCACAGCGGATCCACTGTCCCGTCTATTTTAAACAGGATGCAAACTAATCAGACCCCACCCACGTACAACAAAACTAATAAGTTTACTTCTGGCTTTCAAAACATTGTTGATGCTTACGGCATTGGGACATATCGGGAAATAAATCCAGGTAAAGTCAGACTTGGAACAGTCCAAGGCATGTCTCAATTTTTTAGTCATGATGTTTCTCTGTGTTGTCTGACCTGTATGGAGATTTCTAATAGAGACTCAACAGCTTTCAGAAGCAGAGGGAAAGCAGGGGAATTATATTGCTAAATTGCCTGAATTGTACTGTGCTGAATCTAGGCCGACTCACACACAGTGCCCTGAGAGTGTGATCTCTCTTCCCTTACAGCACCCTACACCATCATCACCTTCCCGTTCCTGTTTGCTGTGATGTTTGGGGATTTTGGCCACGGAATCCTGATGACTCTGATTGCTCTCTGGATGGTGCTGAGGGAAAGCCGGATTCTGTCCCAGAAGAGTGACAATGAGGTGAAGTGGCAGATCATGCTGAGCTTTGCATTTTAGACAAAGAGTTGCTGCTTGGTTTAGTCACATCCTTTTCCTCTTGAGCTGACAATGCCCATTATTCCTCCTTTGGAATTTGTGAAACATACGGACAGTCTGGGAAGCCTGAGGAGCATAGACTGAGTAGTGTACTTTCATAATAGAATTGAGTTCTCTGGAGTTTTCTTTCAGATATTTATAGGAAATTATTCCTTTCACTTGTCTGAAGGAAGTTATGAAGTGTAGTAGATAACATGGTGTAAACAAATCATCTCAAATTTAGTTGCATCATAATAGGGTTCAGTCACTGCAAAACTCCCAGTTTCTGTACATGTATATGTATCTCCAAGATTATTCCTATTTGCTGCTTGAGGTAGGTTTTGCCTGCTCAGGGCTGGCAGAAGCTGAGCAAGGGTAAAGACACACTGGCAGAGCATGGAGGAGGCTGACAGGGTCTGTGCAGCTGCCTGGCTGCAACCTCACACTGCCAGCTGGGGGTTGCATCAGGCTGTGCAGTGCAGTTTATCCTCTCCAGCTAATCTCATGTTCCCTGTGGACAGCCACACTGCCTGTTTATCCAGGTTATCAGGTTCTATGCTGCTGTGCTCCCTCTTGCTCCCTTAATCCCTGCCAAGGGGGAAATAGAGACTTTGGGTTCTCAGTCCATATGGCTGATGTTTGTCCTGCAATGGGCTGATTTCCCTGGTTTATCTTTAGGAGGGACCTTCCCTGTTTCTCATGGTTGTTCCTTTTGTGTTTTTACTCTAGATGTTCAACATGGTGTTCAGTGGTCGATACATCATCCTGCTGATGGGGCTGTTCTCCACATACACAGGCCTTATCTACAATGACTGCTTCTCCAAGTCCCTCAATATGTTTGGTTCCTCTTGGAGCGTCCGGCCAATGTTCACTAAAGGCAACTGGTCGTGAGTAAACCCTTGGAAACTACATAGAGACAGTGAGAAGCAAGTGACTTGTCCTAACCCATTGTCCTCCCAACTCAGTCTCAAGTAGAATTGAAAGAAGGGTGTAAATGGGATGATATCTGTCAAGTTTCAAAAAAACAGCTTTTTTTTTTCCCCAGAAAATTTGTAAAGATGCAGTTTCTCACCTTTCTCCTCATAGACATTGCAAGATTCCTGTCCCTTGCACCTGTCTTCTTTGTGACACTGAGTAAAAGGTTGAGAAACAGGTTTTTTATTAATTTGGGAAAATCTGTAGGACCACACAGGAACCTTAAAGTTCTCTCAATTTGAGGTATTCCTTGCTCTCACAAGGGAAAAGTGGTGTTAGTTTTTACAGAAAGAGGATGGCATTGCTTGTGTTAATGTTTGTATAATCTTACTCCCAAACAGAGATGCCTTGCTGGAGACCACCCCTCTCCTGCAGCTGGATCCTGCTATCCAGGGAGTGTTTGGTGGGCCCTACCCCTTTGGCATTGACCCGGTAAGAGCTCATCCTTCCTCTTCAGTCCTTTGGGAACATCCTCTGTGTCAGCAGGAAGAGAAGTGTTGATCTTGTTCACTGTGAAAGGTTTCCCCAGCCCAGCTGTTCCCTTAGTGAACTCCACCAATGGTGGAAACATTCCTGAATGATAGAATTAATTCAGTTCCTATTGAGATGCCACATTTGGGATAGAGACTCTTGTTCTTACATCCTTTGAAGGCTGCTTTCTCACCCTTTCTAACCTGCAGTGCTTTAGTCAAACCTGATTAGTCTTGCAAATCACTTTCTAAAGTTACTTTTTTATCTTGTGTAAAGTTGTTAATCTCTTTTTTCAGTCACTCTTGGGAATGTTCCCAGTAACCCTGTCACTTTGTACCTGCCTGCATCAACACCTCTGCTCCTAACTTTGCTTGGACACAAACCTTGTAATTTCACATAAAATAGAAGAGCAGCAAATCAAAGCTGCGTGTAATTGTTCCTTTAAATGGATAATCGTATTTTTTCTGTTAAGAATGCAATCCCCTTTTCCCTGCAGGTTGGAGCTGCCATGAAAACAGGTTTGATTCCTGCTCACTGGTGGGCTTAATCACTGTAAGATTGTTCCCATCAGAAAAGCCTGTCTTCTCATTTCCACAGAACATATCCATGGGACAAACACAGTTTTAAAAACCTGCTCTTTCAGCCTAACATTTCCTGGCTGGTTCATACTGTTTAGTTTAAAGGGAGCATTTTCCTTCCCCTGTTTTCATTTCCCTGGTGTTTGCCTAACTGGGTGTTGTTTCTCACAGATCTGGAATATTGCCAGCAATAAGCTGGCTTTCCTCAATTCCTTTAAGATGAAGATGTCTGTGATTCTTGGCATTTTCCAGATGCTCTTTGGTGTCGCATTGAGTCTCCTCAACCACATGTAAGTGCTTTGCTCTGTTTTTCTCGTGGTGAGGGGAATGTCTTTGGATGTCATGTATGTGTTTAAGATGCCAGAGCTTGTCAGCCCTGACCTCCTAGTGGAATGTGCAGTGCAGTCGTTTTTGGCTCTGTAGAACAGTGTGTGTGTCAGGCAATTCTTGTGCTCCAGCCCAGCTGTTGTTGAGCTGCAGGGTCCCTGTGGTGTTCTTCCAAAGACACTCTTCATGCTCTAACTAAAAGCTTTTGCCCTAATTTTAACCAAATGTAATATTAACCTCTCTCTTTTTCTTTTTTTTTTTTATCCCTGTAGCTATTTTAAGAAGCCACTGAACATATACCTTGGATTTATTCCAGAAATGATTTTCATGTCCTCCCTCTTTGGATACCTTGTTATTCTCATCTTTTACAAGTGGACAGCCTACGATGCTCACACATCGAAGGAAGCACCGAGCCTCTTAATACACTTTATCAACATGTTTCTGTTCTCCTATGAGGACACCAGTAATAAGATGCTTTATAGTGGGCAGGTGTGTGCTCTTGCTCAAACAGGATCAGAGCATTTAATTGACCTCATGATAATTGTGAAATGGAGCATGAAACATTTTTCCTCTGTGACAGTGGGTTTCTGAAAGCTTACCATATGTAATGTTGAAGAAAGAAGGAATAATCCCTATACCAGGAATTCAGATCATCTGAACATGTCAAAATATGTCCATAATATTTGGATCCTGATTAATCATGGAAAGCAATCAAGAATATTGACTAGTCTCTGCAACATGGTGCCTCTCAGCTTAGCTCAGACACCAACACCAGCACTATCAGACATCTGTCAAGTTCTTGCAGGGTCTTTTGTATTTTTCCCCTAATCTAACCCAGTCTCAGCATTAAATGCTGTGTTCAGTCAATGGGGCAGCTGCAGGTACAGCTCATCTTGCTGTTCCCAGAGCAGAGAGGTAGCGAAGCATCCACATACTGGGAATTCAGCCATTCTTGCTGGGTTCTGTGTGTGTTTGAGCAGGGGCTGCCACTGATTCACCTGAGACTTGTTTCTTTTGCAGAAAGGGCTCCAGTGCTTCCTCGTGGTGGTGGCATTGCTGTGTGTGCCATGGATGCTGGTAGCCAAACCCCTGGTCCTTCGCCAGCAGTATTTAAGGAGAAAGCACTTGGTGGGTGACCCGTTCTTATGTTTTCCATATGAAAACTAATTTTGATTGAAAAGCTGTGTTTTCCATCTTGAGCTTGGATACGTGGGTTCACACTGCATTGAGACCTGTAAAGTGTTTTTGCATATTCCTGGGCATACAGGAAGGTAGGCGTTACTGGAGACAGAGTGTTGCCTGCCTGCTTCCCAGATCTGGATCCAGCATCAAACCTGCTTTTAAAAACCCTTTATGTTGGTAGTGACCGGAACAGTGTCTTTGGCTTGGGCTTTGGCAGCTGGTTTAGGAACAATCTCACTGGCTGCTGGATGCACTTCTGTGCCTGGGCTAGGCTACCAGTGAGAAACAGGAGGGATTTGCTGGCAGACTTCTCAGCTATCTTTGTTAAAGCAGTTTGGATGGTAAAAGAGTAACAATTAAAAGGGAAAACATAAACTTCCACAGTCATGTGAGGGGTTGTCTGCTGGTGTGCTCTGTAGGTTTCCAGCTGCACTGTGAAGTACCTGTGTGTGAGATGCAGGAACGTGGCTCGTGTGCTGCAGAGACGTGTGAGTTCTCCCTGCATGGCAGGCAGAACTGTGAGGATGTGCAGCGAGTCAAAGATCAGTTCAGTTATGGACACTCCCTCTCCCTTCTCTGACCATCTTTCATCCTCCCATGTCCCCTCCATTCGTCTCCCTTTCTCTTTTTGTTTTCTTCCTCCTCCCTCTCTCTTCTTCCGTCCACCCCCAGGAAGGGCAGCCCGAGGAGGCCCAGGGCAGCACGAACGCGCAGGCGCTCGAGGCAGCAGCGGCTGCAACAGTGAGTGCTCTTCAAACTCGCCTGATGCATTACAGATGGGAGTTGGCTTTCTGTCTGGTTATCGAGGGAGCATGGAATGTATCTGAATTTCATAAGGGAATGTCAAGTGCACCTTTAGGGTGAAAAACACTTTCTCTTGGAAAGAGCAAAGTTCAGCCAAATTGATACATTCTGGATGAAAACCCAGGCTGGAGGATGATAGTTTTGTGTGCACAGAGACACTTCCTTGCAGGAGTGCTGCTGAATCCAACATGCAGAGCAGCACAGGAATTCCTGTTACCACATCCCCCCAGGTTAAGTTCCCCTTTTTTTCCTTTTCTTGCATATTTGTTTAAGATAGATTAGGATTCTTCTCAGTGCAGCATTTCTGTTTGCATTACATGTTTCCAAACGCACAGTGATGAGATGGCCTCCAGCAACTCCATATCAGTAATCACTGGATATGTGACACCTCTGTCCTGTACACACTTTAACCTGAAACTGTTACAAAATGGTTGTGCACAAACAAGCCTCTCAGTGGCCTTTGTTTCAACTTGTGTGTCTAAGCCTAGAGATGGCCCTTTCCTGGCCAGAGCTTTCTGGTGAGGATTGTGGCAGCCCTCAGAACTTGGTCCCATCCCCAGTGCTGCCTATTTCAGCTCTTTTTTTAGTTGTGAATGCTGCCTGGGTGACTAGGAAGTGTGAATCTCACTGACTGTGTGAAGCACATCATGGTCTGCACGTGCCAGAGGTGCCAGAAGGGGCGGTTTAGCTGTTTCTCTTGTGACATTTTCATTTCCTCATGGAAGTGTCAGACATGAAAATGGATCTTTTGTGCATGATCCATCCAGCGTATGAAGTGCACCGCCATTGGGAAACTGTGAGGGGAGGTCTTGTGCGAGGTGTGCTTAGAAGAGTCATGTAAATAATTGGAGCTGTTGAAGCTGTGTTTAGGTTGGATGGTTTACAGGGAAAGGATATGAGTCAGGTGCGAGGGAAAAGCTGAAGAAGTGCAAGTTCACGCAGGCTAGAAATACATAAATAGAATATTGACATGAATCGTCAGTGACTTCTGATGTTTCAGAGATGATGAAAATCCTAATTAAAGTGTTGTCTTAGTTGAAAATGTGGGGGGTTCTTTTATTTCTATTTTCAGAGCATAAACACCTACCTAATTTGTTTTTTAGAAGCCTGACAAAATCTTTAATTCACACCTGGCATTCTGGGCAAATTTATAGTTCAACCTAAAATAAAAGCAGGCTTATAAGAACAAATGAGGTAAAAGAACTCTGAGCAGCTGTTGTGCAGGTCTGTGCAAGCACCAGGTCACAGGACCTTCAGCCTCCTTGGTCTGCATGGGCGTCCCTGAACTTTTGCAGTCTGGGTGTGGTGGGTCAGCCCAGTGACATCCCGTGTCACAGGTGACCCAGGACAGTGCTGAAACTGGACACAGGGTTTATTTCTGTTTGTGGTGTTGGACTTTGCCTCTCTGGGGGTCAGACTCACAGGGCTCAGGTGGGAACTGCTGGTTTCAACGTTTGAGCTCAGTTTGTGGATTGTTCTTTTCCCTTCGGAGTCCTGGAGGTGCAGCTGAGGGTCAGATGCTGAATGTCAGAACAAATGTCTCTAAAAGGAGCTGCTTGCACAGCTTTGAGTTTTCAAGCAGGGAAGGTCTGGTTTCCTGTGCAGTGTTGGTGTGCCTGAGACTGGTGGGAGCAAGCGTGTGTATGTTTGTGTCAGTGTGTCCTGCTCTGTGACCTGCTCCAGTACCTGGCAGTGGTGTGTCAGTGCTTGGCCAGTGGTGCTGTGCAGGACACAGGGCTCTTCCATGTCAGAGCCAGAAAAGGTCCTCTGAGAGATGTGCTTTTTTTGTCCTCAGGGTTGCAGTTACACTGTAGAAGTGTACCAAGGATTCACGCAGACAGACTTTTTTTCCCCCCACTCCCAACAGGAATCAGCACCTTTCCCATCCGAGCTGGAAAATAGAATTGCACCTGACTTAACCTGGGCCTTAATATTTTGTTTTCCTCTGTGAGCTGCTGCTGCTGCACATGAAGTCATGAGAAACCTGCACTTTTGCACTAAAACCCAAACAACACTTTGCTCTTTCTTTTCTGCATGTGTCAGGGCACGCACAACTTTGGTGGGATCCGGGTGGGCAATGGCCCAACGGAGGAGGATGCTGAGATCATTCAACATGACCAGTTATCTACCCATTCTGAGGAGGGGGAAGAGGTAAGCACCTGAGCATCCTCGCTCTCAGGGCACTGCACTCGGCAGCAGGATGAGCTCACTGGGATTGAAGTTACTCATTTCCAGGCTGTTTAAATAGCAGCATTCCCAGTGCACTGTTTTCATAGCAATTTTCTCACTGACTGTCTCTTGGTCACTCCCGGGACTCCAGAAAAATCAGCATAATTTTCATGTCATGGGAGATGTGGTTCTGTTTGTCCTGATGACAAAGAGCCACCATCTCAGGGGTGCATAGCACTCCCAGGTACCACACATTACCTCCTTCTCCCATGCCAGTGGAAATCCAGGGGCTGTATTTCCTCAGCACTGAAATCTTGTTTGTATATTCATTTTGACTGCTGGAGGTAATATTAATTACTTCCCTTTCCTCTGGGAGAGGAGAAAAGCAGTCATCTCATATAGTTTGGGAGTTTTCTGATGCCTCTGAACGACTGCAGCAGATCCTGCCTCTGTAGTGCATGGGATGTGTTACTGCTTTCCGTGATGTGTTTAGGAGGGAATTGCTGAATGTGTTCATGATTAATGTGATCGAGACACTGAACTAAATGTAAATTTATGTTTTCAAGCCTACAGAGGACGAGGTGGTAAGAGCACAGCAGCTTTGCCTTCATGTGTACCTGGGCCATTTCCCATTGGTGTAAAATGTGCTGAATTGAACATGTTATGTCACAGCATCTCGTTTTCCAAAAGATCTTGCTGTTTACATGCCGCAGGCCATTCTTAATTCATACATACATTAACAGACTTTTAATTCATCTATACAGCTTGTCTGTCTGATTTCCTGTCTTCAGGTTGTTCCCAGTTACCTGGGAAGCTGCTCAGCTGGAGGTCTGAAACTGAAAAATTTTCACTTTTGAGCATTTGGAGAAGTCTTGTTGGCCATGTGTTGTGTCTTTGGTAATTCTGTGCTGCAGTAAACTGTTTAAAGAGTTTTTCCTCCAAACTACCTGCCATGTTAAGGATGATATTGGTTTACTTAGTGAGCAAATACAGCACAACCTGTCCAGTTTTATGTAGTTCAACAACTGAACTGGGCAGAGGCTTTGTGTAAAAGAGAAGTTTTTCTTAGAAACTGCTCATCCATAAGCACCTGTAAGAAGTATTAAAAAAATGGGTTTAGCAATACTCATACACGATTGAGTATAGGTTTCAGCACTATCAGGTTAGCAATTTTATTACAAAAATTACAAACTTTGCAAGGAAATCAGAGCAGCTTAACCAGAGAATTGTGCTGACAGTCATTTGCTCAGAGCTCATGCACAGGCCCATGTGGAATAGGGCACAAAGGGGGAGTGTGCTGGTGTACCTCACATCTCCCTGAACCTGGGGAAAATGTGTAAACCCACAAGGACTGTGCCATAGCAATCCCAATCCTCCCACTACTGGCACAGTGGTCGCTTTCTTGGGCAGTTGCACTCAGGCTGTGAACAGTCATGGTTCAAACATTTCATATTTCCCACATTCCCAGAGCTGCTGCCCAGCTCGTGGAACTGAAGAACTTCACAGCTTGCGTTCTGTGGAGAAAGAATTAGGCTTTTGACAGCTAATTTAACTGAATTGTTTGAAATATTTATTGCCTTGGATATACTGGGGGAGAAATAAGATTATAAATAGCTTTGTGTTCATGCCTAGAGCATTAGTCACTGGATGGATTTAAAACATCATGTTCACTTAAATCTGAGCAGTTTCTGAAGCATGGATTAAATCCAAAATGCAGGGAATGCTTTCCCAAGCTGCAAAGTAAGAAACTGCCCTACATGGCAGACTTTCATATAAGTTCTTCTTTTATTATTGCAGAAAATTACCAAGACACAGAGACTTTGCTAGTGAATGGTGCACACATGTGACTTTTTCAGCATAGCTTAATGCATTATTTTTGCTTTCAAAAAGAGCAAGTTCATGTCTTGCAAAATGCTCCTTTAGCAAAGGCACACACAGTATGGTTTGGAGCACTGTCTCCTACCCGTAGAGGCACCTCCCAGTTACTGGGGAATGCACACCAACACCATCTTCTGCTGAACAGTCTTTTCCTGGCTAAGCCTGTGGATTAATTTGGAACATCCGAATTTCATGTGCTAGAATGTGAAAACAATACTCAAGTCACAGCATTTGTCACTCTGCAAAACCTGGCAAGACAAGATTCCTTTTGCATTTAATAAAACTGAACGTGCTAAACCAGGAGCAGACAGTGTCGGTGTGCAGTGTCACACTTGGTGTCCCTGGCGATAGCAGCAGGTCCCCTGCCCGTGTCCCTGCCTGGCTGGCCCGTGCTGGGCTCCCAGCTCCCCTCACCCTGTGTTCCCTTTGCAGTTCGACTTCGGCGACACGGTGGTGTACCAGGCCATCCACACCATCGAGTACTGCCTGGGCTGCATCTCCAACACCGCGTCCTACCTGAGGCTCTGGGCCCTCAGCTTGGCCCACGCACGTGAGTGTCCCCCCGCAGGCTGAGGTGTGGATCCCTGTGCCTGCTGCCCCCGCACCAGGGGGAGGCAGGAACACGAGGGGCCTCTCGGGGCTTGGCTGGCACAGGACAGCGCTGTGTGTGCGTGGGCTGGGAGCAATAGGCACCACACAGGGTCTGCTCCCACAGCTCTGCTGAACGGCAGGGAGGGAGCTAAAGACACGAAATAAAGCAAAGAGCTGCTGAGCAAGGACTCTGCCCTGCCCTGTGGGACAGCTGGAGGCAATGTCCTAACATACTTGACTGCAAAAGCTCTTGTCCCTCTTCAGTATCACACCTTATTGTAGTGGGAGTTTGCCTGACTTCAGTGTTTTGCTTTGCAACCCCCTGTTCCCACTGACACAAGCCCTCTCCCGTTTCTCCCGGCAGAGCTCTCGGAGGTGCTCTGGACCATGGTGATCCACATTGGCCTCAGCGTGAGGAGCCTGGGGGGAGGCCTCGGCCTCTTCTTCATCTTTGCTGCTTTTGCCACTCTGACAGTGGCCATTCTGCTGGTCATGGAGGGGCTCTCAGCCTTCCTCCACGCTTTGCGTTTGCACTGGTGAGTTACTGGGACATCCAGAAACTTGGAGAGCTCTTCATAGCAAGAAAATTGATGTCACCTACACTGCAGAAAGGCCATCTCCTTAAGGCAGAAAGTCTTTAAAAGGGTCACAGATTTCAATCCTGTTGGTAGAGCAACACCTCTCTCCTGATTGTTGCTTAGAAATTGTGGAGAGTAACTGAGCTCTGCTTAAAAATAAGCACTAAAAGACTAAAGCTTTAAGACCGAAGCTTTGGGACTGGGGGCTGGGGAGACTGTGGGCAGATCGGGGCAGAGGAGTGTACTTGTGGCTTTCTGCAGGACCTTGTCGTTCTGTCTTTTGGTCTTCTCCCTGGTTCCTATGTTTGTTGTCCTTCATGTGCAATAGCCACTGAGTTTCCTTCTCATGCGCTTATTCATCATCATAAGACTTTGTTATCACAAGACAGGAGTGGCTTTGCCTTCTGCCCTCGAGGTGCTTTGGGGTGGCAGTGATATTTTGCTGGTCTTTTGGCAGATGCTTTTGCAGCCCCTTTCCCTTAATCACTAAGCTCCTGTGTATGCAGCCAGCAGAGCAGAAGGAATTACTCTGCTCCCAAGTATGGAAAGCGTTCAAGAGCTTTCTCTAATCTGTATTTAAGAGCGCTCATTGTTCCACTTCAGAGTCCCTGGTTAGTGCACTGGTGGGATCAAAGGAGCAACTGGGAGTGGGTTTTGCTCAGCTTGAAGCATAGGAGAGTCTGCACCTCTGTGGGGTTCAGGTTGCTGCCACCTCCTCAGGCTGCTGATTTGCTGGGGGTAAGAAGAGCAAAGGGAAATCCCATGCAGATCAGAAGGAATATTCTGTCTTGCTTAAATGGGAAGAAAAGGTTAGGAGCACTCTCAGAAAGTAGTTCTGTAAGTGCAAAAGGAAGTCAGGGCCTTTAAAAAAAAAAAAAGAAAAATCAGCCTTCTGCCTTCTTGCCCTTTTCCCCTGCTTCTGTGGAAGGAAAACTTTGTTTTGCCCTCTCCATTGGCAGCTGGTGGAGTGCAGGTTGGTCCTGGCAGCTTAGGGGTGTAGGCTGGGGGGGGTCCTGGCCCACCTGTGTCTTTGTAGCTGAGTGAGCCAAGCTCATGTCAGGGCGAAGCCATCTTGTGCCCAGGAGCAGGGGGGGCACTGCTGGAAATGGCTGCTGGATGGTGCCTCTGTTTTTCCTGGCATCCAGCCTGAGCCCTCCCTAGCAGTCACTCGAGAGCTCCTCGCTGACTGGACAGAGGGCCCTCACTCTCTCCCTGCTGTCACCACACGGGACCTTTGCAGCAGTGACAGCAGGAGCCCCACAGACCCTGCTGGGCACTGAGAACAGTCCAAGGGGAGCAGAGAGCAGCAGTACTGTAACTCCAGATGTAGTGGGTTTGCTTTGCAATTCCTTGTGGATTAGAGGATTTCCAGGGTCTGGGCTGCGGAGCTGCATGGCTATTTCTGAGCAGCAACTGGGGAATAACTCTGAGCAGCTGCTCTGGGCAGGCTCCATGGTTCCTTTTGCACCCACAGGGATGGGCTTGGAGCAGAAAGCACGTTTTTGGGGAGGTACCTGTCTTTGTGTTAATAACCACAACCCATACCTATGGATGTGGCTCCCAGATACCCAAAATGTGTGAGCTGGAGGTCATGGTTCAGCCGAGAGGTGGCTGCTCCCATTGCCAGGCTGTCCCTAAAGGGAAATTAAAAAATCATCTGTAAATGTGTCAAGAGAAGAACATAAGTCAGTGAACTGTGAAACAGGGGAAACCTAGGTGCAGCAGCAGTGGGCACACAAATCAATCCAGGCATGCAGAACAGTGCAGGGCACGGCCTGACAGGAACTGCAGCACTTAACAGAGTTCTGTTTTCCCCAAATGTGTATTTCAGACTTGCAAACCTTTCATCTACAGGCTCTGAGGGAAAATCTCTTCAGGCTCAGAGTCCAAAAAGCAAGTTTAAGGCTCTATTTCAGACTGCAAGTATTCTGCCGAAATGACTCTAGGCTTGCTGTGTTGGTTATCACAGGGAGGCACCTGCAGTTGTTCCAAAGAACACACTGTTCACATTCCTTTCTGTTCCTGAACTGAAAACAGGGCGTTCCAATGGCAGGTGTTCCCTTTTTAGGAGGAGGAAGGGGCAGCGAGGGTCAAATACAGCTGTCCTGGGAGGAGCAGATGGGATTTTCTGGCTGTGGGAGAACAGTCACCTATCAGGCATTCGAGGTGTGGGTGGTTCAGCCTTCCTGGAAAAGAGGAGAAATTGAGCATGTGTTTTACCAGTGAGGGGATACACAGGTGGTTCCATGTGCTGTGCCTGGCAGCCCCAAATGAAGGAGATTTACTTTGTGCTTTTTCATGAACGTTCAGATTAAAGCAGCTTCCCCTTTTTTAAGCTAGTCAGCTCTTCTAATGTGAGCCAACCACACACTGTGCCCAAAAGGAGAAGTTTGTAACTGGATTCAGAGTGCTGCTTCCCAAGAGGCGTGGGCGTGTTGGAGCTGCATCCTGCTCTCAACCCAGCAAGTGGGAGTGGTAGAGTCCAGCTCTCCACCCACCTGCCAGGATTTGATTTTCCTTTGTAAAGGTCACAAGCCAGCGCTCGCCTGCAGTGCAGCCACAGGAGCTGCTGCTCCAAGGGGCAGCTGCAGCCTCCTGTCAGGCAGGACGGAATATCCCACAGTGCCACATACAGAACCACTGTCCTTCTTGGGAAGGAGTAATGCAACAGTCTCTGCACAGACACCTCAGTGGGTTCTGACTGTTGGTTGTGCTGCAGGTAACCCCTCTCCAAGTGTGCCTAGGTCACACCTGACCCCAGGCTCTGGCACCTGCCTTTAGGAACACAAACACTGAGTGGGAATTTGCAGTTGTACCAAGTGGCAGTTTGGGTTTCTGTTCCACAGCTGCCTCTACAGCTGCTCCTGCTCATGGGACCGGAGCTGCCTGGTTTTCCTGACTCTGTGGGGTTGGAAAACCCCACAGAAACAGTCTGACAAACACTTGAGACTAATAATGCAAAAAGCTGCAGAGTGCATTTGCTGTAGCACTGCTGCCAGAGAGTTCCTGGTCTGTTTGCTGACAGTGCTCAGTGTCTGTAAATCCTCTGCAGACCTTGGTCACTGATGGAAGACACATGGAGAGTTTAGCAATAAAGTGGGACATGTAACAGGCAGTGAGCCTGGGAACAGTAATGCTTCATGCCAGGTTCTGAATGTTTCTGCAGACAACTGCAGAAAACCCCACTGACTGTTTATGCCATGATTATTTGGTTAAATACTATTTCTCTGACTTTAGAGTAGCCTCTTCTCCAGCATCAGGCCTCCAGTTGTGGCCAGTTGTAATGGAGTGTCCAAAGGGAGCGTTTGGATGTCAGGGCCAGCTGGAACTGTGAATCATCAGGGTTGAAATTTCAGTTATAGTGGGTTCGGGTGACTCAGATTCCCAACCCTCTGCCTTTCATTTCCCTTTGCTTACAGAACAGTTATTTAGTCACAGGATACTTATGGAGATTATCAGTGTTCCTGAAAAACTGGAGCATGTTGGCGAGGAGCCCTTCCTCCCATATGGAAAATCCTGCTCATCCTGGGGATCCCTCAGCCTGCAAGGCAGCAGCAGATACAAGATAAAGCTGTTTTTTCTGAGCATTTATCTCCTGGGCTCTGTGGGAAAATCACTTTTTTGTCAGCTAAATCCAGAAGCTTTGGAGTTTGCCATGGGGAAAAATAATTCAAGTTTGTCTTTTTTTGCTGTATAAAAATCCTTCTCCCAAACTCTGTTAAATGCTCCCTGGTTTGCTGTCACTTACTGCCTGCTGACTTTGTTTTCCAGTGGATCATGCAATGTGTAAAGTGTCTGTGAAGCCCGAGCTTGTTTTTGCTGGGAATCAGGGGATTAGTTTTCCTGTCCCTATTTGGCTGTTGCTGACCATTGGGCAGTTCTCTAGAATAATTCTTTTTTTACCCGAGTTCATTAGGGGCAGCAGCAAATGAGGCTGTGCTAATGCTCGGCTGGGGCCAGCAGGCACGTCCCAGCACGGCACAAGTGCCTGTGGGGGGATGAACCAAATGTGCCGCAGGGAATAAACAGCAGCGGCTGGTGGGGGAGTCTGAGCTCAGCGTCACGCGGCCGAGGCTTGTGCTAATGAAAAAGGGAACTTCAGCAACAGGCTGGTGTAGAAAACACTGTGTGCTCCCTGTGCTTCTTGGGAGACCACAGTCAGAGTAGGCTTCCTCTCTGTCTTGTGTTTTTATTGCCCCTGGGGGTGTGATTGAAGTCCCTGGACAGTTCTCTGCCCCACACAGATGGGAGGTTTGTCCCAAAAGGTACATTATGTTATAATACCTTTTTTCTCTTTAAAGCTTTATAGTCAGAAATACTTTTAACAGAGTCCTTGCTAATTGCTCCTATTGAGAGCTGCTTTTTTAATGATTGCTCTTCCCTCTCTTGCAGGATCGAGTTCCAGAACAAGTTCTACACTGGAACTGGGTTCAAGTTTCTCCCTTTCTCCTTTGACACCATCCGTGAGGGGAGGTTTGATGACTGAGCCCCCCTCCACTCCAGCAGTGTTAAACATCTCGTGTGTGTGTGTGTGACTGACCCTCCCCTCCCTGTGTGTCTGAGTCGTGTGTAATCCCCCCTTAGTGACAATAACTTATTGCAGCACTCTTGAGCATTACCATGGCATCCCAAAGCCGAGAGCTTTGATGTTCTGGGGTAACGAGTGACACTGGATCACAGAAACTTTTTGTTCCTTAAGTTTACTCTTGAAGATACCAAGTGCATGATGTGTCTGTTTGGTGTACAGTTGTGTGCTCCTTGTGTTGTGCATTCTCTGGCAGCAGATCAGGGCAGAAGAGAAATGTAGATGTGCTGAGGGGACAAACCAGCATGTGGAGAAAAGGCCCAACGACCTCAGCTCAGGAAGAGAGAGGGCTGCTCCCTCTTGTTGCTGGAGGCTGTGGTGGGGAGGGGGCTCAAGTGCTGGGGCTTGGTGGCCTGGCTGTGGCCTGGGGCTGGATGGGGAGAGATGAGCTGTGGTGCAGAGTGCCATCGGTCACCACAGGTACTGGCAGTGGAAATTCTGGGGTTTCTGGTTTAAAGGTCGCAAAGCCCTTGAGGCACATTGGGTAGTGCCTGTGTGGACTTGGTGCTGGTGAAGGCAGCTTTTGCACAGGTGGAGGGACTAGTGGCTTACATTGGCCTGTGCACTCAGGGTCTGAGAAGCCCTTTAAGGGAGAGCAGAGCCCCAGTCTTGCCAAAACAGCCCCATGGCAGGGGAGTCTCAGTGGTGTGTCCCTTCAGTAGCTGTTACTTTCTCCCCTGTCTAAGCTGTCAGTAATTCCTTGCCCTCCTCAGCTTGATGTAGCTGTAGCAGCAGCGGGGTGTGTGTTAGTGCTGTCTGTGACCATCGTGGTTAATTCTCACAGTGGAGCTAAGTATTTGTATATGAACAGATTAGAACAGAAATGAGAATCATTAACCTGGAAGTGAGGAGGAAATGCCTCAAGCTGCTGGGCTGTATAAAATTAGGTGAGAAAGGTACGTGTGCACTGCACACTGCAATGTGTGTGGGGCACAAGGACCCTCGTGCTGCATGTGGGCAGCCCCTGGGTGCTCACTGGTGTGTGTTTACAGAGGTGTTTGGAGAATGAAGGCTGAAATCAAAGCATGGCTGCAGGTACAGCAGTGACACAAGTCCTGGCGTGTCCTGCTGCCGGGGTGAAACGCTGACAGTCCCTGTATAAATTAAATGAACTGCACAACAAGTGCTGTGGTCTGTTTTCTTCTTTCCCTGCATTCACTGAGGGGCTCTGCCTGACTGACTCCAGCCAGAGCCACAAAAGTTGCTGGGGGCAGCTGGGACCTTTGGCATTCCTGCCAGGGATCCTTGTTACCTCCATGGGGTGGACAGGGCTGGTTTGTACAGTGAGACCAGCATGACCCTGCCCGGGCTGCAATTTCTCTGCACTTATCGAGCCCCGGTGACATCCTGAGTGAAGGCTGGGTCAAGGCCGTTTGTCCTGGAGCCTCCTGCCCACCCCGATAAACCCCATAACTGGGTGAAATGAGTTGTGCAGGAGGAACAGCTTGATGAACCCGGGTGCTGTGGGTGCTCTTGACGGAGAGCGGGGCACCACGGTCTGCCTGCCCGGGCTGTGCCCTTCTCCCGGCCCCAGCCGGGACCCCCGCTCCCCCGGCAGGGCTGTTTGCTCAGTCCCCTCCTGACGCAGGGCTTTTTCCACATGTGCGGGAGCAGCGGAAGGGAGGGTTCTGCGGGGGTTTGGCCATTGTGTTGCTGCAGGCGGTGTGTCTCCCGTTTCGTGATGTCCCCTGGAGGGCGAGGAGCCGCCCTGCACCCCTCGAGCCCTCTGCTGCCCGCTGTGCTGGGGGATGCTCTCCCACCCCTCGGACCCTCTGCCCGCCCTGCTGGGGGATGCTCTCCCACCCCTCGGACCCTCTGCCCTCCCTGCTGGGGGATGCTCTCCCACCCCTCGGACCCTCTGCCCTCCCTGCTGGGGGATGCTCTCCCACCCCTCGGACC
>JAWWEW010000077.1:2600774-2623326 GCA_035583185.1 Anabacerthia variegaticeps
CCTCTCCCCCTCGGCTCCCTCCCTCCCTCTCCCCCCCTGCTCCCTCCCTCTCCCCCTCTGCTCCCTCCTTCCCTCTCCCCCCCTGCTCCCTCCCTCTCTCCCCTGCTCCCTCCCTCCTCCTCTCCCCCTGCTCCCTCCCTCCTTCTCTCCCGCAGTACCGGATCGTGGAGCGGATGCGCTCGCTGGGGATGACCACGGTGCTCCCAGCCTTCGCGGGCCACGTGCCACAGGGCATCCTTCGGTGGGTGCAGCCTCTGCCCTGGGGGTTCTGCCCTGGGCCCTTCCCACGGTCACACCTCAGGCATAAGGGCACCCATGGCACCTGCCACCTGCACCTTCCCCAGGAGGCTGCCTTGTCCCCACAGGGGCACGGTGGTCCTGTCCTGCCCTGCTCCTGATCCCCATCTCTGCCCTCTGGCACAGGGTCTTCCCACGAGTGAATGCCACTCGCCTGGGAGGCTGGAGCCACTTTGACTGCACCTACTCGTGCATCTACCTGCTGGACCCAGAGGACCCCATGTTCCAGGTGATCGGGACCCTCTTCCTGAAGGAACTAATCAAGGAGTTCGGCACAGACCACGTCTATAGCGCTGACACCTTCAACGAGATGACCCCCCTCTCCTCTGACCCTGCCTATCTCTCAAGGGTCAGCAATGCTGTCTTCAGGTCAATGACAGGAGGTGGGTCAGTGTGCAGTGCCAGCCCTGCTGCGAGGGTCCAGGTGGGATAACTGGGGCTGGGGGAGGAGGCTGTGGGCCCCATGTGAGTGCTGAGCTGCCTGTGCTAGACCATTGGTGCCAGACCCTCCAAGCCCCTTCCACGAGGGGCAGTTGGAGGCCTCACAGCCTTGTGGGACACCTGTGGGCCCTGCCTGGAGGGGACCTCACCCTGTGCTTCTCCATCTCCAGCTGACCCCGAGGCGCTGTGGCTGATGCAGGGCTGGCTCTTCCAGCACCAGCCAGACTTCTGGCATCCGGCACAGGTGCGAGCCCTCCTGCACGGCGTGCCCCTTGGCAGGATGATTGTTCTCGACCTCTTTGCTGAGTCCAAGCCTGTCTACCAGTGGACAGAGTCCTTCTATGGGCAGCCCTTCATCTGGTGCATGCTGCACAACTTTGGGGGTAACCACGGCCTCTTTGGCACCGTGGAGGCCATCAACCACGGCCCCTTCGCGGCTCGGCGCTTCCCTAACTCCACCATGGTGGGCACAGGGCTGGTGCCTGAGGGCATTGAGCAGAACGACATGGTGTACGAGCTAATGAACGAGCTGGGCTGGCGGCAGGAGCCCCTCGACCTCCCCAGCTGGGTGACCCGCTATGCCGAGCGCCGCTACGGCGCCCCGAACGCCGCCGCAGCCACTGCCTGGTGCTTGCTGCTCCGCAGTGTTTACAACTGCACTGGTGTCTGCGTCAACCACAACCGCAGCCCGCTGGTGCGCCGGCCCTCGCTGCACATGGACACGGAGCTGTGGTACAACGCCAGCGATGTGTACGAGGCCTGGCGCCTGCTGCTGAGTGCCAGCGCCGAGCTGGGCTCCAGCCCCACCTTCCGCTACGACCTGGTGGACGTGACGCGGCAGGCGGTGCAGCAGCTGGTGAGCGACTACTACCTAGACATCCGCAGTGCCTTCCAGAGACACGCGCTGCCAGAGCTGCTGACGGCCGGCGGCGTGCTGGTGTATGACCTCCTGCCCGAGCTGGACAGCCTCCTCTCCAGCCACAGCCTCTTCCTGCTCGGCCGCTGGCTGGAGAGTGCCCGTGCCATGGCCACCAGTGACCGGGAGGCAGAGCAGTATGAGCTGAATGCCCGGAACCAGGTCACACTCTGGGGACCCAACGGGAACATCCTGGACTATGCCAACAAGCAGCTGGGGGGACTGGTGCTGGACTACTATAGCGTGCGCTGGAGCCTCTTCGTCTCTGTGCTGGTGGAAAGTCTCAACTCGGGCCGCCCCTTCCACCAGGACCAGTTCAACCAGATTGTCTTCCAAGTGGAGAGAGGCTTCATCTACAACAAGAAGCGCTACCCGGCCGTGCCAGCTGGAGACACACTGGAGATCTCCAGGAAGCTGTTCCTCAAATACTACCCCAGTGCCCTGCGGCGCAGCCGGGCTGGGCCAGCATGACTTTGGACTGTGCCTCCTGAGCCAGCCTCAGGGAGGGAGGGCAGAGCCCTCATGCCCTCCTGTGTCTGGGCTCCTGCAGCTCCTGGCCTGATGGCAGCATCTTGGCTGTACTGGAAGTGGGGCACAGAGCCCTAGTGCCCTCCAGCCAGCCTGGACCTGTTTCTCCTGTGTGGGCAGGATGTGCCCTCATGGAGGCTGGCAGACAGATGGGTGGCTGGTGGACGGATAGGGGGAAGGCTGTGCCCCAGGGCTGTGCTCTGTGCTCAGCCCTGCCCTGTGCCTATGCCCTGGAAAGCTGGCCTGCCCCAGTGGCCCCAGCTGGAAGCTTGGGGGGGACTCTGCAGAGGGACAGGACAGATGTGTCCCTGCTGTGGGGACCTGGCTGGCAGGGGCAGTGATGGTGGAGAAGCAGAAAGAGAGGTGGCAGTGGTGTGAGGGCAGAGAGCCCCGGATACCAGTGCCTGCAGGGAGGGACCCAGCACTGCACAGCCTTGCCTGTGTTTGGTGCCTTCCATATCATGAAAGACTTTGTGGTGTTTCCTGCAGCATTACTGGGGCTGTGCTCCTGAGGATGGGGTTTTTGAGGCCTTTCCCCCAGCTGGAGCTCAAGCAAAGCCCAGCTGTGAAGCAAATAAAGACTATTTGCTCCCATGTGTGTCCAACTCGTCCCCCCAGCGCAGGATTGTGTGGAATACAGGGGGCAGAGGAGCAGCTCGGTGCTAAGCCCACATAGCTGGAAGAATGCACTGCCAGACAAGTACTGGCAGCCAGAGCGCCTGGCACGGCACAGCACGGCTGGTGCAGACCCCCCCGGGGCTGTGGCCCCCCTTGTGCCCCAGAGCCTCCCCCCACAAGTCATTATCGCAGCACCTGCGCGAGCATCAAGGCACAGGGAGCCCCAGGCACACACAGGGAGGTGGGTGGAGAGGCCTTGAGATAAGACAGCAGACACAACACCGTGGGGTGGGGTGGGGGGACCCCTCTCCCAGCCCTCTTAAGCGGTGCAGCCCCCTCAGCCAGCACTGCCAGCCATGGAGAGGACCACGGTGCTGATCACGGGCTGCTCCTCGGGCATTGGCCTGGGGCTGGCCGCACACCTCGCCACGGACTCCGCTCACCGGTTCAAAGGTAAAGGGACAACCCTGTCCTGGGCAGTCCAGCACCCCTGGGATCTCTGGGCTGGGCCAGGCAGCACCTCATCAAGGGCGGAGAGTGCCTGAGGGTGGGCTGGAGGCAGCCCTGTGGGGCCTCTGGCAGGGGGGGCTCTGCCCGTGGCTGTGCTCTCTCCCCAGTTTATGCCACCATGCGTGACCTGGCCAAGGGTGAGCGGCTGCTGGAGCGCCTGGGGGGCTGCTGCCCTGACACTCTGGAGGTCCTGCAGCTCGATGTCACCGACCCACAGTCGCTGGCGGCTGCTGCACAGCGGGTGCAGGGGCAGCAGCTGGATGTGTTGGGTACGACTGTTCCCGGTGTCCCCGCTGTCCCCTGGGTGGCTGGGAGGACGTCAGCAGGGTCACGACTCTCCCTGGGCACTAGGAGTAGATGCCAAATCATAGGGGATACCAGTAGTCCTGGGGCTGAGATGGGATCAGCAGGGCAGGGGTGCAGGGGATGGGTTTGGGGGTGCCAAGGGCCCATCAGCAGGGAAAGGCACCCCCTCAATCCTGCCTTCTGTCACTTGGCGGTGTGTGGGGGCTGCAGTGCCCAGCTGACAGCACTGTACCCAGCAGTCTGCAACGCGGGGGTGGGACTGATGGGACCCCTGGAGACCTGCTCCGACCAGGCTATGAAAACCCTCTTCGATGTGAATTTCTTTGGGGCCGTCCGCACCATCCAGGCATTCCTGCCCGCCATGAAGCGCCGCAGGGCCGGGCGGATCATCATTTCCAGCAGCATCGGGGGACTGCAAGGTGGGACTCCTGGCACCCTGTGGCGTGGGGAGCCACGGGGAAGAGCCCCCGGTGCTCAGGGTGCGGCTCTGCCCCAGGGCTGCCCTTCAACGCTGTGTACTGCGCCAGCAAGTTCGCGGTGGAGGGGCTGTGCGAGAGCCTGGCCATCGTCCTGCGCCCCTTCAACATCCAGTGAGTGCCGGCGGTGCCGCGGGGGCTGCACCGTGAGGACTGCCCGCCGGGATGCGGGGATGCGGGGCAGGGCTGTGGTGCTGTCTCATGCTTTCCTCCCGCAGCGTGACTCTGGTGGAGTGCGGGCCCGTCCACACCAGCTTCCTGGCCAACCTGCAGCGCCCGGACCCCGAGGGCAGCGAGCTGCAGCGCCTGGACGGCGAGACGCGGGGTCTGTACCGCCGGTACCTGCGGCACTGCCAGAGCCTCTTCCGCGACGCGGCGCAGGAGGTGGAGGAGGTGCTGCCGGTCAGTGCCCGCGGGGCGGGGGTGGCCGCGGGGCCGCGCCGGGCACGGTTCTGACACCTCTGCGGCGCCAGGTGTTCCTGGAGGCCATTGTCAGCCTCTGCCCGCCCCTGCGCTGCGCCAGCACCCGGCTCCTCGCCCCGCTCTGGCGCCTGCGGCTCGGCAGCCCCGACGGCTCCGCGTACGTCCGCGCCATGCACGACTTCGTGTTCGGCGGCAGCGAAGTTGGCGGGGACCAGCCCTGAGCGGAGCCGCCGAGACACCGGGACCCGCTGCCGTGCGGACCCCCAGCCCGGACCCCTGCCCGGACCCCCAGTCCGGACCCCCTGCCCACACCCCAGCCCGGACCCTCCGCGGGCTCGGTCCTGCCGTGTCCCCAGTAAAGCCTTTTTTGCAGCCGCACGGCTCCGGCTCCGTCCTTCTCGCGCAGCCCTGCCCGGGGGTGTGTTCCCCCCGCCCCCGTCCCCCCCCGTCGGGGGTCCCCGGTGTTCCCCCGCCCCGCCGGGCGGTCGGGGCCGCGATGGGGCCGGGCTTGCCGGTCTGCTCCTCCCTCGGGCGGGGCCGCCCGGGAGGCGGTGCCGTTTCCGTCCCCATTCCGGTCGGCGGCGCATCCGGCGGGGCGATGCCGCCCTTCCCGTCGGGGCTGCTGGTGCTGACGGCGCCGCTGGCCGCGCTGCCCCGGCGGGCGGCGGGGCTGGTGGCGGCGGCGGCGGGGCTGGTGGCGGGGCCGCTGTACGTGCACCTGCAGCCGGGGCTGCGGCTGGGCGGCCCCTCCGCCAACACCGGCCCCTCCGCCGCCCCCGGCCCCGCCGCCGGCCCCGCGCTGCTGCGGGCGCTGTCCGCGCTGTACGCGGCGGCGGCGGCGCGGCGGGGGCTGGACCTGCGCGTCCTGCTCGGTCCCCGCCGCCGCCTCCCGCGCCCGCCCCGGGTCCTGCTGGCCGCGGCCGCCGAGGCGCCGGGGCCGTCGGAGCGGGCGCGGCTCGGGCTGCAGCGCTGGGCCGAGGCGGTGTACGGCTGCCCGCCCGGCCTGCCCGCGCTGCTGCTGGGCGAGGACACCGACGGCGCCGTCGGGGACCCCCCGGCGGACCCCGAGCCGGGTCCCGACGCGGCGCTCCCCGAGTTCCTGGACGTGGCGGTCGGCGGCACCTTCGACCGGCTGCACGGCGCCCACCGGGTGCTGCTCAGCGCCTGCTGCCTCCTGGCCCGGCGGCGGCTCCTGGCGGGGGTGGCCGACGGGGACCTGCTCCGCCGTGAGTCCGGGGTGGCCGGGGGTCAGCCCGCTGCTGGCCGGGGCGGGGCGGGGGTCTGGGGGACCTGGGTGGTCTGGTCCTGGCAGCCACTCCCCCAAAGCGGTGCCACCCAGGCAAAGTGACACCAGGGGCCCAGTGGGGACATGGTGTCCTGCCCACAGCTAGCAAGGTGTGCGGGTGAGGCAGGGGCAGGGGGAGAGGGAGGCAGCCGCACAAAGTCGTGGACGGGTGTTGTCTCCTATCTCTTGGGTCGTGCTTTTCTGCCACTCTCGTGCTTCCCCACTCTCCTGGCGCCTGGTAGACAAGGTCCTGCCTGAGCTGATCGAGCCATACGAGCTGCGGGTGGCGAAGCTTCGCGAGTTCCTGGAGGATGTGAAGCCCTCACTGCACTACGACATCGTGCCTCTGGCCGACCCCTTTGGCCCCTCGGTCACAGACCCCAACCTGCAGTGCCTGGTGGTCAGCGAGGAGACCCATCGGGGAGGGGAGGCCGTGAATAGGAAGAGACTTGAAAATGTAATTCCCCTGCTGGAGCCTGGTGGGCTGCTCTGCCTTACCTCTCACCCCTGCCTGCTGGGGGCAAATTGGATCTCAGTTTGCCCCTTCCCTCCACCACATTCCTATGCCTGATGGCCCTTGCGGCTCCCTTTTCTCATCAGGGGCTCCCTGAGCTGGCTCTCCATGAGATCCAGTTGATGAAGGACCCCGACCACCGTCAGAATGAGGAGGAGAAGATCAGCTCCTCCAGTCTCCGGCAGAGGCTGCTGGGGACGCTGCTGCAGCCCCCACGGGTGAGGGGGGCTGGCAGAACCATGGCTGCAATGGGGTGTTGTGCCCAGGAGGAGGGGTGGGAGTCTCGGGATCCAGAGTTTAGCTGCTCTGCAGGCAAGAGCCTTTTGTGCCCATCTCCAGGCTTGGGGGTTGGGATCCTTCTCCTAAAAAGCCCAGTCCTCCATCTGCTGCCATGGGTTTTCTTCTTCCCTTAGCACAACCCGACCTTGCCATCGCGCCCGTACGTGATTGGCCTGACTGGGGGCACCGGGAGTGGGAAAACCTCCATTGCCAAACTCCTGGGGCACCTGGGCGCCTTTGTCATCGATGCTGACAAGTTGGGCCACGCCGTCTATGTCCCTGGTAGCCCGGCCTGTGAGCAGGTGGTGGCAGCCTTTGGGGCAGGTAGAGCCACTCGAGGCTGTGGGGAGGACTGGGAAGAGGAGGGGAAGGGAGGGGCATCCTAGGGAGCCCTGGCCTGTGCCCCCCTCATGTTCTGTGGGTTTTGGGCTCCCCAAGTATCATGTGTCCTATGTCAGAGCTGCTCGTGGGCAGCTGTTTGCCTGGTAAAAGCTCTCCCCTGTCCTTATCAGGAATCAGGTGAAGAGCTGCCAGGTCAGGTCTTACAGCCCCTTTCTGTCTTGTGTTGAGAGTCCTGTGCCAAAGCCCTTTTCCTGACCGAGGCTTGCCCCAGGGATGGGAGTTGGGTTTCTTCTTCCCCAACCTGTTGTACTACTGTCTTGCAGAGATCCTGAATGAAGATGGGACGATTAACAGGAAAGTCCTTGGGGCCAAAGTGTTTGGAAACCAGGTGAAAGCAGAACAGAAGCTCAGTATTTAATCCTGTGAGCAGGGTAGCTTTCCCCTTGTGCTGAGGCTTTTTAGTTTTCAGTCCTTTGAACTGATGACACTTTCCTGGCTGCACTGCCTGGCAGTTTCATATGGAGAAAGCAGGACACGTCCAGTCTCTGTAGCTGAGTCAGCAGCTGTGCTGGACATAGTCCTCTTGCCTGCAGCTGCCATTGCCTCCCTGTCCCCATTCCTGTCCCCTCTATCCTGCACTTTTACTTCACCCAGTGTGGAGCAACAGCCCTGACATACATGGAGCTGGTGCTCTCTGGCCCCTGTACCCAGGGGGGCTCAGTGACACCTGGCCTTACTGGCCAGACCAGTGCTCAGCCTGTTGCTCCAGTGCTGCCCCAGCCCCAGGTGGAGGCAGCTTGAAGGGTTCCTGGGGTCTCGTGTGAGTGCTGCTGCAGGGGGAGCTCACTATGCTGAGGGGCAGCAGACAGAGGGTCTGCTGTGCCTGGCAGAGCAAGGAAAATAATACCCCCCACCCAAGCTTCAGCCCGACCTTCCTGGGTGCTCCTTGACGGTTGACACCCACCATCCCCTGGTTGGCTGCCCAGGAGTTCTGAGGGCAAGGGACCGAGTCCTGAAGCCTGCCATGGCCCTTTCTAGGAGCGGCTGAAGAGCCTGACAGACATTGTGTGGCCTGAGATAGCCCGGATGGTGAGGGAGCAGATCCAGGAGGCCGACGCTCAAGGTAACAGGGGCAGCTCCATCGCAGCCTCAGCTCAGCTGTGAAGTGTCTGTGCTGCAG
Source organism: Anabacerthia variegaticeps (assembly GCA_035583185.1). Taxonomy (NCBI): domain Eukaryota; kingdom Metazoa; phylum Chordata; class Aves; order Passeriformes; family Furnariidae; genus Anabacerthia; species Anabacerthia variegaticeps. The sequence goes on from JAWWEW010000077.1 coordinate 2,608,890, forward strand.
GAAGGTGGGACTGAGACCAGGCTGGGCCAGAGCCGAGGAGCTGCTGCTCTGCTGCCATCCATGGCCAGGCACTGAGGAATGCCCTTGTTCCATAGGGAAGGCCGTGTGTGTGCTGGATGCTGCCGTGCTGCTGGAGGCCGGGTGGCAGGACATGGTCCACGAGGTGTGGACGGCCATCATCCCGGAGGAGGAGGTGGGCCATGGCCTGGGCCCCTCACTCGCTGCCAGGGCTGGTCCTCGGCCTCCCGCAAGCACCCGAGTGTCCCCTCTGTCCCTGCCAGGCCGTGAGGCGCGTTGTGGCCAGGGATGGCCTGAGCGAGGAGGCTGCTCGCCGCCGGCTGCAGAGCCAGATGACCAACAGGCAGCGGGTGGAGTGGTCACAGGTGGTGCTCTGCACCCTCTGGGAGCCGGACATCACCCGCCAGCAGGTGAGCCTGGGGCTGCTGCGTCACCGAGGGTGTCCTGGGTGACTGACGGGAACCAGAGGGCTCAGTGCTGTGCACAGTGTGCCTGGGTGTGCTGCTCACCATCGAGGCTGCCCCTGGACACTGCCACGAGGGATGAATTTGGGGATGTGGATGCAGCCGGGAAGGGAGAGGACGCGTGGGACCCTCGTGTGGGGCTCCTGCCCCGTGCTGAGGTGCTGCTTGCCATGCCTGCTGGCTCTGAGGTGCCACCCTGGGTGGTGTTCTGGCAGGTGCAGAAGGCCTGGGACCTGCTGCAGCAGCGCCTGAGCCCCGAGCCTGGCCCGTGAAGGAGGGCCCAGGAAGGTCCCTGTGGTGCCACCACCGCCCTGAGCCAGCGGACGGAGCAGCGCAGGAGGACCGAGCCTGCTGATGCCGTGTGAGGGGCCAGGACATCCTGACCTGCCCCAGTGGGGGGGACCCTGCAGGGCTGAGCCCCGAGGGGTGACAGTAAAGAGGCTGCTCCTGCTTTGCGTGTCCGTGTGCCGGTCCCGTGTCCCTGTGCCGGTGTCCCTGGGTCACTCCCGCCCGCCCACTCACCTCCACAGGGGCTCCAGCCCCCCCAGCTCCCGTTACGGATGTGGCCCGGAGGGGCCCCGCACTGGGGTCACGGTGACGTAATCGTGGTGACGTCACGCCGAGCGTTATGACGTCGTCGCCGTGACGTCACGTCCCGTCCGAGGCGGGCGCGCCCTGGCGGCGCGGGCGGCGCTTCCCGTCGGCCCCCGCGGCGGTCACATGACCGGAGCGGGCGCACGAGGGCGGCGCCGCCGGGGGCCGAGGAGTCGTGGGGGAAGGTGGGGCTGGGACGGGCCGGGGACGTGGGGAGCGCCGGGACAGGGGGGAGCACCGGGACAGGGGAGAGCTCCGGGCCGGGGGGAGAGCCGGGCCGGGCCGGGGGGAGTGCCGGGACAGGGGGAGCGCCGGGCCGGGCCGGGCTGGGGGGGAGCGCCGGGACAGGGGGGAGCGCGGGGGTCGGTGCCTGGGGGCGCGGCGCTGGCCCAAAGGCCCTAGCGGGGGCGCAGCTCGGGGGGGCCGCGGCGCTCCGGGGGCCGGGCCGCCGGTGCTGGCCAGCCCCGCTGACATCTCTCCTCCGCTCGCCGACCCCGCGCAGGTGGACGCGGCCTACGGTGACAATGGCCTGGACTCCGGTAGGTGCCCGGCCCGCGCCGCCCCCGCGCGAGGGTGGCAGCGGCTGCCCAGGACGCCCCCCCGTCCCTGCCCGCAGCACAGCCCGCGCTGGGCACTGACCCCGGGACACTCTTCTTCCAGCGCTCTTCATGGAGAACGCTCGGAAAGGCAGCATAGTGTCCCGGGCCAACAGCATCGGCTCCACCAGCGCCTCTTCTGTCCCCAACACAGGTGCGGTTTGTCCCCGGGGACCGCGGTGTTCCTGCTCGCTGGGGAGCCCAGCACCTGCCGAGCTCCAGCTCTGCCCTGCGCCAAGGCAGGGAGCGCGGCTGGGCAGGATTCCCACCCAGGGGAGGAGGAGGAGGAGGAGGAAGGTGGTGGGGACAGGCGGTGTCTGCCTCCTGTCCAGCTCCATGAGGAGCAGGAAAGGGTTGGCAGGGTCCCTGGGAGTGCTTTTCCTTGGCCCAGCGTGCTGGAGCTGAGCGGGGCAGGGGCTGTGCTGGGCCCCTGGGCTGCCTCTGCCTCCTCACCCCCCCCACGCTCTGTCCCCACAGACGATGAGGACAGCGATTACCACCAGGAGCCCTACAAGGAGTCCTACAAGGACCGGCGCCGGCGGGCACACACCCAGGCCGAGCAGAAGCGCCGCGATGCCATCAAGGTGAGGGGAAAAACCGTGGGGCCTCGCTGGTTCCTGGGGCCCTGCCACAACCAGCACTGCTCCTCTGCTGTGCTGCTGGATCTGCCCTCCCCAGGAGGCTCCTCGTGTGCGAGGAGCTGCCCTGGCTGTGGTGGCAGCTGGGTGTGGACCCAGAGTCACAGCATGAGCTCCACGTGCTGTGGCTGCTTCCCCACAGAAAGGCTACGATGACCTGCAGGCCATCGTCCCCACCTGTGAGCAGCAGGATTTCTCCATCGGCTCCCAGAAGCTGAGCAAGGCCATTGTCCTCCAGAAAAGTGAGTCTCAAGGGTGGGAAGAGGGAAAGGGGTGCTGTTGACCCCCAAAATGCCTCCCTTATAGCTGTGCAGAGCAGTGTTCTGTGCCTTGGGACCTTCTGGTGTGATGGGGCTGTGGGGAGCTCAGGTACTGCTCACCTGCACCCACCTGCCTACCCCAGGGGAATTGGGCCAGCAGGAGCTGACACTGCTCTTGCTTGGGCAACTCCTGTGGGGTTCTCAGGGGCCTGTGTGTGCTCCCAAATTCTCATTCTGCATTCTCATGCTTAGCCATCGACTACATCCAGTTCCTGCACAAGGAAAAGAAGAAGCAGGAGGAGGAAGTTTCTACCCTCAGGAAAGATGTGATGGCCTTGAAGATCATGAAAGCGTAAGGGAAGGGCTGTTGGGATCATGCCCTCTTGTTCTGCTGTTCCTCCATGTCCTTGCAGGGAAGAGCTGCCAGGGGTCATCCAGAGGTTCTCTGGTTGGGGACAGGCCTGGAGCTCGGAGCTGGGACAGGAGCTGGATGTGGGACCTGGGAGCAGGAGGCCTCGCTGCTGAGCTCGGGGCACTGCGCTTGTTTCAGGAACTACGAGCAGATTGTGAAAGCTCATCAGGACAATCCAAATGAGGGGAAGGATCAGGTCTCTGATGAGGTGAAGTTCAATGTTTTCCAAGGCATCATGGATTCCCTGTTCCAGTCCTTCAACGCCTCCATCTCCGTAACAAGTTTTCAGGAGCTCTCAGCATGTGTCTTCAGCTGGATCGAGGAGCACTGCAAGCCCCAGGTGAGCATGGGGCTGCAGGGGGGCTGGTGCCATAGCCAAGGGGGCAAAAACAGTGGCACGGGGGTGGCTGTTCCCCCACAGACCGACCACGTCCCCTCTCTGCTGCAGACACTGCGAGACATTGTCATTGGAGTCCTGCACCAGGTGAAGAGTCAGCTTTACTGAGCCTCCTCCACTGCCTCCGTGCCCACAGGGACAGGGCACCACCCCAGGCCCTCTCCCTCATGGCTGTTTTTAAGCTTTTCTGAATTATTTATTGTATTCCTTCCAAAGCCCAATGGTGGTCATGCAGACACAGCTGCTCCAGTCAGTGTCACCAAATCTTTTGGGGGACTGGGCAAGGGGGGAGGGAAGAGGGGCATGGGGCAGAGTCTCTGGCTCAGGCAGTGCCGTGGGGTTGCCTGTGCCACCGACTCTTCCTGAGGAGCTGAGCCTGGAGCAGCTCCACTCTGTGCCCTCAAGCCTCTGGTAGGCCCACTGACCCCAGCTAGGGAAATGTGACAACTGTGTGCTAAAAACAGTGGGTTTCTGGTGAAACGGTAGGAATAGCTTCTCCCTGACCTGCAGGCTGTCTCTCTCCTCCCTCTGAAGCAGCTGTTTTGAGGCAGATGTTGTTTTGGGGGAGCCTGGCAGTGCTGGCAGCAGGATGAGCCCTTCAGTGCCAGGGTGCTGCTGCAGCCATGGGTGTCCTGGAAGGGACAAGGGAAGTTCCTGCTAGCACTGGATTGTGTTTGGCTCCTTTTCGTATTGGCTGTGGCTGTGCTGCACAGGAACATTCTGCAGCTGTAGCACACTATGGCCATATGTGCTCACTGCCTCTCCTTAGGATTTTTATACACACATACACGACCAGCCTTGATTTACTTTTATTTTTGTAAACCACTGAAATGATCAGAGTACTGCCAGTGCCAGTTTTGCAGGTGGCTGCTCGCAGGGACACCTTTGCCCTTGTCCCACACCGTTTGGGTCACAGCTCTGCCCAGGCCAGGGCTGGTCACTGCCCAGGGCAATGGCTCCAGGACACCTCTGGCAGTGGGATTTGTGCTCCCCTCCAGGGGCACAGCCAGGGAGTGTTTATTTCAGGCTGTTTTTTTCCCAGCACTGAGGAGGGAGCGTTGCTTCCTGCCTTGGGAGGAGGATGTGGAGTTTTACAGATCTCACACATGAAAGTGACGTATTTTTCTATTGTGAAAAGTAATTAAATAAATTTTGGTGAATGTTTTAATGATTTTTTTGCTGCTGTGTTCCTGAAATTTTGCCCTAGAGCCAGTAGTTTCCAGAAAGCCATTCCAGTCCCTGTGGTTCAGGTATCCTCTCCTACCTCCTGCCTCCCTACCCCTCACAATGCAAATGCTGCCCCAACATCCTCTGAACAGACAACCACCACAGGGAAGCACAGGTGAACCAAAATCCTGGTGTTTAATGGATCATATTCTTATATGACCATTCAGTCATACTGTGGGAAGGGGCTGGATCACACACAGAGCTCTCCAGCTCTGACAGTCCCTTGCTCTCTTTTGGAGCACCAGTGCCCCCTACCTCCTCCCACATCCCTTTCCTTACCAGAACACCAGGAACCAATGCCCCCACACCTCCCTTCAGCCCCAGTGGACCCCAGCCTGGCAGCATTCTGTGCTGAGAGGCAGGAAGAAACAACATCCCTCTGCAAGGAGAGGGCCAGTGCCATGTCACTCCCACCCAACATCTTCCCAACTGCAAAAGAATTTTAAACATATAAATACACGGGACAAGCCCAAAGTCCTGCAAAAAGAGAAAAAGAACAATCCAACAGACGAATTTCAGCCACAGCTCCAACAGCAGCAGCTTCTTCTCAGGGCATAGGCTCCCCCAGCACCTCACTGGGCTGCTGGCAGGGCCACACCGTGGTCCTCATCCGTCTCTATCCCGACCTCCTCCTGTGCAGCACCAGCGGATCAGGGGAGGCTCAGCTCCCACCCAGCTCAGCAGCCTGGGGCAGGGCCCGGCCTCGGTACTTACGAAGAATTGCTTCTTGCTCTTGGGATACCCCTCCAGGATTGCATCCAGCAGCTCGGTGGCCTGGTGGGACAGGGCACAGGAGGGTTATAGGGGGAAGCCCGTCCCGGCAGGGCCGGCACCGCCCGCCCCGCAGCCCGTACCATCCGCTTTCTGCGACGCCACTCGCGGCGGAACAGCTGCTGCTCCCGGCACACCTGCCAAAAGCGGTGTCGGTGTCGGTGTCAGTGTCAGTGCGGGGGCCGGGAACGCCCGCAAGGGAGGCGCTCTGTGCCGGAGCAGGGCCAGCCCCGGCAGGTCTTCACCTTCTCTTTTTCCTCCGGAGTCACGTGGTTGGTGGCAGATTTAATCCTCTCCAGTTTCTCCGTGTAACCGGCGCAGTCCTTCCTCAGCGCCTCGATCTCCCGGGACATCTCGGGGGTCGTCATGGAGCTGTTCAGGTCCTTCAGCTCTGCGAAGGGCACCCATCAGCGGCCGCACGGCCGGCCGGCAGCGGGGCAGGGCCGCCCGTGCCCCGGCGGTGTCCCGGGGCCTGCCCGGCCGCACTCACCCGCCTCCATGTGCCGGCAGCTCTGCTGCAGCGCCTGCAGCTGCTCCGAGCGCGCCGCGATCTGCCCGTCGAGCCCGCGGAGCTCCGCGTCGCTGGCGGCCGGGAGCTGCTCCTGCGGGCGGCGGAGCGGCGGGTCAGGGGCGGGCGGGGGTGCGGGGGGTGCCCACGGCCGGGGCTCACCTGGTCGGCGAAGTAGATCTTCTGCTTCCCGTAGACCTTCTCCCGCACACGGCCCTGCTGCGCCAGCTGCTCCAGCGCCTTCACCACGGCCTGCGGGATGCGCCGTCAGCCGGCACCGGGACCCCCGCCCCGGCCCGCCCCGGCCCGGCCCGCTCACCGCCTTGCCCAGCCCGTGCTCCCGCTGCAGGTTCCCGAAGGCATCCTGGGCGCTGTAGGGCCGGTTCTGCTCGCGAAGGTACCGCAGCAGGACGGCGGCGGCTCCTGCGGGAGCGGCCACGGTCACGGTGTCCGCCCGGGGCCCTCCCGGCCCCGCACTCCCCTCCCCGCCCCGCACTCACCGCCCGCCGCGGCCTCACGGCCCTTGCTCATCCCGCCCGCTCCGCTCCCGCTCCCGCCGCGCGCTTCCGGCGCGCCGGGCCCCGGGGGCGCGCCCGGCTCTGATTGGCGGAGGGGCCGCGGGGGGGCGGAGCCGAGCGCGCACCGCCCCGATGTGGCCCCGCCCCCCGAGGGAAGGGGGTCCCGAACCCCTGGGAAGGGAACTCACTGACCCTGGGAGGGGAACCCACCGAACCCCCGGGAATGCACCCACCGAACCCCCGGGAACGCACCCACCCACCCCGGGAGTGCACCCACCGAACCCCCGGGAATGCACCCACCCACCCCGGGAGTGCACCCACCGCCCCGCAGCTGGCACTCCCCCGACCCTGGCCCTGCACCGGCCCCTGAAGTGCCGAATGCCCGCAGGGAATAACCCGTTACCGACCCCCTTCCCTCCCTCGAGCTCGGGCAGGCGGAGTCAGACAAACAGCAGCCGGTAACAGGGTCCCTGCCGAGGTACGTTCTTGGCTGCACAAACGTGATCAGAACCGGGTCTATGGCTTAGGAAAAGCAACGGGGGAGGTCGGCGGGCACAGCGGGGGCGGCTCTCCCCGGGGGCTGCTGGTTTGTTCACGGGGCCGCGGTGGGCGGGAGCTCCTCGGTCACTGGCGGCCTGGGCCGGTGCCCCGGTCCGGTTCCCACTGCTGGGCTCTGTTTGCTCGAGGCTGGACGCAGCAGGGTGGCCCCAGGGCCAGGGGGACACACCACTGCTGCCCCGGTACCCCGCCCCGCCTCCGCCAGGACACCCGGCCTCGGCCCTGCCCACGGGAACGCGCGGGAGGAGCACAGGGGGTTCTAGCAAAGTGTTAGTTGGCTGTCAACAAAGGCTGTTAGTTCAGGAAAGCAACACAAGAGCAGGGGCCAAACGTGGATGTTCTTGCAGGACTCTGGTCGTCACAGCAGGTGTCTTATTGCCATCGAGCTCTTAAAAAACAGCATCACGAGGAGCTGGAGCCGAGGGAGTGGCCAGTGCAAGGAAAACATTGCAGCTGCACAAAGTCCACAGTGGAGCAAGGGGGTTGGTTCCACCTGGAGCTGGATATTGCTGGGAAAGACTTGGATTTGTGAACATTTCAGGAGCAGGGAAATGCTGTCTGAGACAGAACAGCATTGAGTCCCAGACACCAAGTCTGAGGGGCCTCATCCTGTTCTCCTGGTTGTACATCAGCCCCGGAGGTCAGTGCACGATTGTCCCTGGCGACGCTGTCAGTCCCACCAGTCTCAAGAGCTGCAGACACCAGATTTATTGTCTTAGGTGGGGAAGTTTGGAGCAGGCAGTGTCCTGGCAGACAGCACAGGGTGATTGTGGAGCTATCTCATCAATGCCTCTCTCTAGGGATTACCAGTGTCCTTTATTTTAAAATCCAAGCGAGGCTTCAGTCACAAGTCACAGTGATGTTCCCAGCCAGGACTGGCTGTCACACCACTCAGACTCACAGGAGACGATTGAGAGAACTGTGCAAGGCTTTTCCTTCCAGGATTCCCTCTGTAATGCGCTATAGAAAACCAGAGGGAAGTGATGGGATGGCTTACTGGCCTCGGGAGCTAGCAGGATCCAGCTGGTTCAGCTCAGACTGATCCAGCAGTTCAAAATCATCCCCTTCAGCATCAGTGTCCAAGTCTGAGCTGACCGCTCTGAGGTGAGTCTTTGCCCCTCTCTGGGGATTGGTGCTGCGTGAGGAGCCTGCCTGAGGGGCTCCTGACAGTGCCAGCTGGATCATCCCCCTGGTGACAAAGCCAGCAATGTTGTTGGTGAGATTCTGCACCGATGGCAGCGCACCAGACTCCTCCTGGTCATATGGGAGATGCAGATCCTCTGTCCCTTGTGAGCGGTACGCCAGGCTCGGGATCCCAATGCTGGTGTCATCTTCATCATCTATGCCAGTTGCTTCTGGGTTTATGGAAGGGAAGTCAGGGAGATCCCTGGCAAAAGATTCTTCTGGGTCACTGTGACCATCCAGGTCTGGAGGAGGAGAAAGTGCTTTAAATGTCAGCACCCGCCCAGCACCCGCAGGCCCGGGGCAGGAGCTAGGCCAGCATCTCCCAAGGATAGACCATTGGCATCTCACAGACCACATGCTCCTCAACCCCACCCTCCTCCTCATTCCAACTATTTGGATCCCAATGATCTCTCAACTCACTCACAAGGAATGCAGGTGCCAGACCAGCCACCTGCCAGAGGGGAGCACCTACACCCCCAACTGCACTGCTTCTGCACCCACAGCCAGACTGGCAGAGCTGGATCTGCCTTTCAGAGCAGCTGCTGTCGCTCTACTCAAGAACCACAGGAATGAAGGAGGAAGCTCTGAAGAAAATAGGCAGTTGCAGCTCATGTGCAGCACCGAGGCCGACATCAAACGGCCAGACCTCACGGACATGAGGTAACACATCCTCCTCCAACCCGTCACACCAGTGCCTGTTCAGCATTCCACACCTTTCAGAAGCTTCCTGTTTCCTCTCACCTTCTGATCCCTCTGTCAGGGGAGTCTGGCCTCTTGAAAGATTAAACATCCCATTTTCAGTATAGGAAACTTCAGCATCCGAATGCTCCGAGTCAGAGATGGTCAGTTCCTTGGCAACCACAGAGTCATCCAGCTTTGAAATTAGAGACAAAATGGAAAACATCAGCACTGGAGAGCTTACTCCTATGCCTCGAGGCAAAATAGACGATCCAGTGGCCTCCAGTGAAACCCGGCCCTCATGGGAGGCTGGTATGTAAGGCTCACTCATGTTTACTGCCTGGCCTAAGAGCCTGCATCTGGCATGAGCAGCTCTGGGCATCCTTGAGTGGGGACAGAGTGGGAAAGAGCTCTCTCAAAGAGGAGTCTCCTCATCTCTCCCAACACACTCAGCTAACCTGTGTTGACACACAGCCAGGTGCTGTGTGTCCCCACAGTGCAGTTTGTTCTGTTCCCTGCCCCGGATGCTCCGTTACCTTGGGGCAGAATGCAGCCAGCTCCTCTTCACTGTCACTCCCATCGTCTGTGACCTCCTGACCGAGGGCCCGGCCACGCACTGCCAGAAACCAGAGACAAAGCTGTTACTGCTGCTGGGACAGAGCTCTGTGCAGGACCAGAAAACCCCACCTGGACACAGCACAGCAGAGCCAGCTCTGTTCTGCAGCAGAGCCATCATCATTTCTGACTGCGGCTGTGGCAGGTTTTTGCTGAGATGAATATGTTTAGCACTCCCCTGCACTGATCCCTTCCTCCCTTTTCCGTGCAACCATGATATGGAACACAGAGTTCTGGCAGCCGAGAACTGGAGCAGCTCAGCACAGCCCACAGCAGCTGCTCCCTGGGAGGTGGCTGTGGAGGCAGAGCTGCCTCACCCACTTCCCAAGGCAGCTCCAAGAATTTGCTGTGCCAGACATGCAGTCCTACACCACCGCCAAGGCAGGGGGCCCCGTTCACAGGCTGTCTCAGGTACCAAGGGTCAAGGTCTGAGGGGTCAGAAATGGCACAGAACTCACGTTGCCTCTCCCGCTGCCTGGCTATCATGTATCCCCGGACGCTGAAGTCCAGCCGCTGCAGCGCCGGCTCCAGCCGCAGGTACATGCGCTGCCCCAGCCGGTGGTACACGGCAAGGGGCCACAGCAGGATGAAGAGCACTGGGGCGAGTGGGAACACCGGTTAGACAGTTGGTCAGGATGCTGCCTAGCCAACATCCTGCCCATTCTGTGATGCAGCACAACACACAGAGAGCACAGCAGATCTGAGCACTGAGGGCAGTACTGCAGGGGGCTGTTAGAACTGGTGCCATTGGCTCTGCCAATTTAAGAAAATTGACAGGCCAACCTGTTGGTGCTCAGATCTGTGGCTACTAAGCACTCAAACATGTTCTCTTCAGACCAGACTTTGAGTCCTGGTCAAGAACTTCCACATTCCAGGCAGAATGTACTGTTTTAAATTTTAAAGCCATTCACACAAGCTTTCCTTTTGCACAGAGTAGCCTCATCCCTCAGACGCCTCATCTCTTTTCATATGTAAGTCTGTATTGGCACAGAGATCTACTTACACAGCAAGTATGAGAGCAATAGTCCAGAGATATACCGGCCAAGGACAGCCAGGAAAGTGAAGACTCCACACACTAGAAGACAAAACTGAAGACATGGAAGACAATGAGTTTCCAAGACTAAGCAGTGGCCTCACTTAGTTTTTGACCATCTTAGTCTTCTAAGGACAGCAAAGCCTTCTTGGAGTCCAACCACCTGCTCCAGGATGGGCACAGACATGGGGGTATCTGCCCTCAAGCAACCAAGGCCTCCTGCCTCAGGGCATGAAGAGCTCCCCAAAGTAGGGATGCCAAAAGCAAGGAAGAGGCTAAAGAAGAAAGGACTCTTCCAGGTGAAGAGGACAGGGACAGTATCACTGTGCTGCAGGTTTTTCTTTGCGTAAGCTCAAAAAAAGAAACAAACAAAAAAAAGCTTTACACACTTTCTCAAACTGTTGAAACCCAGTGAGGGAGACAAGTTGACAGACACTTAAAAAGCCAGAAACCTACAAAAGGAGAAGCCATGCTCTCATTTCAGTGGTGCAGTCCACACACCGACACTCACTTTCTCCTCCCTCCTTCACAGCCTATGCTTTCCATTCCTCCCCCCACCTAGCAGCAACGGTGTTGTAGGAGACCTCCCATGGCAACCTCCCATGCCTGAATGTGTTCAGCCAGCACTGGATGTTGGCACAGGAGGATCCTCGTGGTCCAAAGAGGCTCCACACCAAACAGGTTACTTCTGAGGTCTGTACATTCTTACCTTGCCAGGGCTTTGCCTCTTGAAAATGAAGAGATTACTTAAGAAGTTGGTCCCAGCCACCCATCCTTCAGCCAGATGGTGACAGAACTCTGGGACTCCGAGCAGCCGAGGGTGGACATATCCCCAGCTGCAGTGAAGGCAGAATTTGGGAACACATGTTACTGCATCAATGTCAGTGCTGAATGTCCCTTGTTACAAACACTTGCTTCTTCCTCCCCAGCATGGAGCTCTAGAGCTAAGGGTCACCTGCCCTCCAAGCACTGCCCTGCCCAAAGCAGCTTGTCTACGGCCACTCTACCGGTGTCCCAGCACTCCCACAGCAGCTGAGGAACAGGAATTTCAGTCAGTGGCCTGGACTAGTTTCCATGCTGCTGGAGGGAGTGGGCAGTATAGAGGCAAAAAAAGTGAATCCATTTACTTTTTCTGCAGTTATTTGGTCAACTGCAGCCTCCAAGGGTTCAGCATGAGGTCTAGAAGCAACCTTGCACCTCGCTTCATATACTCAGTTACTTTGGAGGCCTTGAATTGGTGAGTTTTGTTAGTGCCTCTTAACTGCTGGCCACAAGGCTCTGAAGGTTATGAAGAGCAATTCCTTTTGTGCTTGGGCCTCTTAAAAGATTGAATAAAGACAATCGTCCTCTGGCACCAGCTTAGGTGACTTAATCAGGCGCTGACGTCCAGCACAGCCTGGCAGCAGTGGCAGGAAGGTGTGCCTAGAGAGCCAGGTGTGAGCAGTGAGGCAACACCCCAGTATTTCTCAACCCATTATTAATGCTGCAGTCAGGTCATAACTATGCAGGAACAACTGCTGGAACAAGCCTGTTAAACATTCCCTATCAAGTCTCAGAAGACTTCATTAATTCCCACAGAAATGCTGTTTTTCTGCTACTAGAGGCCCTTACAAGAGGAATTGCTTCCAAGGAAGCGCCTCTCACTTCAGCAGGCAGGGGATTGAGCAAGCATCACTGGAAGCTGGCATGAAGGCAAAGATGAAGGATAATAAAAAGGCTTGGGCAAGTCAAAAACTTCTCATGACCTCCTGACTGAGTCCTGGGCTCCATCCTCCCTCCACCAAGCAGCTCCCTTCTCCCCCTCCTCCTTGCCCCAAGGAGCTGATATTCAAGCATGTGCAGGTGACAACACGGTATCACAGCAAAGTATCACAGCAGAGGAGTCAATTAGTTTCCTACCTCTCATTGTCTAATTCGTCAGGTCTTGCCACTAAAATATTAAGAACAGACACTACATTAGTTGCAAGGAATTTGCCATTTGCTTAGCTCTTGGGATTTAAGTAAAGATTTAATGAGCTGGGGAACACCTGGTAAAGACATTAACTTTAATTACAGGGTGGAGATGCATCACTCCATAACATGTCTTGAGTGTGTACGTGTGACAGTACAGGACTGCAAGAGTCTCCCTGTTGCTCCTCGGTATTTGTTGGACACTGGAGGCTGCTCTGGCCACACCACCACTTCCCTCTCCCTCACTCCCTGCACACACCAGCTGGAGAGCAGGAACAGCCTGCAGGCTGGAGGCATCAGGGATTTAAGTATTTTGATACTTTCTCACCGAGGCTGGGACGTGAAAAATGACCAAAGGCTGTGCCACCTATCCTGAGAGATCAAAATCCGACAGATGAGGGAGCTCAACAGACACTGCTGCTCAAAAAGGAGCCTGAGCCAAGCTCCAAAACCGAGGAAAGCTTTAATGTCTTCCCAGGAACTACAGAGAACATGGGTTGAAGCAGAAAGCTGAGAGCTGAACTTGCTGGTTAGTCAGGGAACCAGCCCTGGAGCATGCAGACCCTCACACTACTCCAAACCAACCTCTCATGCAAAGCCAAGGGACCCCAAGCTGGTTGGAATGGGAGTATTTATCAGTGTATTAATGTCACAAAGGAGGGACATAACTGCTTTGGTTACTGAAAGCTTCAGACTAACTTCTTTAACAGCTGTTCAAATGCCTCTTCTCCCAACGAAATCTCTGCTCAACAGCAAGGCTGGGACTCATCTTCATCCTAAACTGGATTATTATGGATTCTGGGGAGAAATCCAGATGAGTTCCACATACACTTCAATTTCTTACTCTGGTACTTAATGCTCAGAAAGTGAATCACTGCCTCAAACCTGCACTAGGTCACGTACACCCCATGGTTCAGGATTACAAGACAAATACCAGTGTCAAAAGTACAAAAAGGTCTTATGTTTACACAGGATAGAATTTTCCAGCTCCAGGGAGAAAATGCCTGCAGTATCCTTTATGGCTTATAGATCCTCAAAGAAAAAGACCCAGTTTTTAACAATTTAACTGCAGACAGAGGAGAGCCTGTACTCGTGGGGCTGGAAATGGGGCCTGATTTGCTGCTATCAGCTCAAACGCTGCGACTTACCTCCAATTTCTGGCCAGATTTTGTGTTTCCACTGGTCTATGCACACTACTACTATCAGAGTACACGAAACCAGGAACAGCAAACGAAGGGAAGTCAGAGCAAAGAACCTATGGGAAAGAAAACACAGTCAGTACCAGCCTGCTCTGTGCAAGATATAAAGGAATAATACAAACCAATCAGTCACTCAGCGACAAAACTCAGCAGGTGCTACCCAGGCAGCACCGAGGGGGCCCCTGGTCTGCCTGAGCCGGTTCTGCCGGGACAGCCCTGCCGCCCTACAGCCTCCTGTCCGCGGCCCTCCCTGCACCGCCACGGCGCCGGGTTCTCTCTCCCGGTTACTCTGACGCTCCCGGCTACAGGGGGAGCGAGAGGAGGGGGACGGCGCTGCGGCAGACCCAGCGCTCCCAGGTCGCTCCTGTCCGGAACCGGCCACGGCCCGAGCCCCCACCCCGCGCCCCCTCACGGGCCGCTCCTCCCTGGGGCAGCTCCCCCGCGCCCCCCCGACCGCCCTCGCAGCTGCGGGGACCGCGGGACGGGGCTCGGCGGGACGCCCCTCGCTAACGGGACCTCCCCGCCGCCCGCCCAGCGCGGCCCGGGCCCGGGCCCGGTCCCGGTGCTCACCAGAACAGGCCGTGCACCGCCGCCCAGCACAGCGCGCTGCGCCCCGGCCGCTCCCACACCAGCGCGGCCTGCAGGGCTCCCAGCAGCGGCTCGTAGGGCCCGAGGCGGCCGCGCAGCGCCGCGCTCAGCGCCTGCACCCGCCGCTGCCGCTCGCCGGGCCCGGGCCCGGTCCCGGTCCCCGCCGCCGCCGCCGCCATCGCTCCCACACGGCGTCAACATCCGCCCGCCCGCCGCGCGCGCGCGCCC
>JAWWEW010000077.1:2623426-2635854 GCA_035583185.1 Anabacerthia variegaticeps
CCCCCGCCGCCGGCAGCCGCTGCGCCTCCCTGGGCGCCGCCATCTTGGCGCAGGCGCGGCCGGCGCCGCCTGCCGGAGCGCAGGCGCGTTGCCAGGGCGCCGCCAGGGGCGGGGGCGGGCGGCGCTGCCCCGGAAGTGCGAAGCGCGCAGGCGCAGTGCCGTTGGCGCCGGCGGGAGCGGAGCCGGGCGGGCGGAGCGGAGCGGAACGGAGAGGGGCCTCGGCCGCGATGCCGCGGGAGATCATCACCCTGCAGCTGGGCCAGTGCGGCAACCAGAGTGAGCGTGCTGCCGCCGCCGCGGGGCCGGGGGGGGCGCGCACCGGGCGGAGGCTGCGGGGGGGGCGGGGGAGTTGGCGGGGCCTTGGGAGGCAGAGGCGGGGCCTGGTGAGACGGGGCGGGGCCTGCGGGCCGGGATGGGCCCTGCCCCGGTGCCAGTACCGATACCGGTATCGGTGTCGGTACCGGTGCCCGGCCCGCCTGGTCTGACCGCGCCCCCCCCGCAGTCGGGTTCGAGTTCTGGAAGCAGCTCTGCGCCGAGCACGGCATCAGCCCCGAGGGCATCGTGGAGGAGTTCGCCACCGAGGGCACCGACCGCAAGGATGTCTTCTTCTACCAGGTACCGCCGGCCCGGCTCGTGTGGTGGACACGCCGCGTGGGCTGTGCTGCGCCCGGCCCCGCGGGGCTCCGGCCTTCCTCTGCCCGCCCCAGCCCTCTCCGCAACCCGCGGGCGCTGACCCTGTGGGCTGGAGCGGCGGCTCAGCCCAGGCTTGTGCTCAGAGCCCGTGCCGGACTCCCGCCCGCACTCTCGGTGTGGCAGTGGAGCGCCGCGGGGGCGGAGCGCAGGCACGAGGCTGCGGCTGCCACAGACGGTGCCTTATGTAAGCACCCCGAGCTCCCCCGCCCGCGCTGGGAGCGCTCCGGGGGACAGCGATGCTGCATCGCAGACAGGCTGCACAGAGCCAGCCCTGCTGCGTCTCTCCTCCCCCTCGCCAGGCCCGGCCGTGCTGTGCTGGGCTCACCCGCGGCCAGGAGGGGTGGCTCATGCCCTCTGCTTCCCCGGCTGCATCAGGGACATGACCCTCCTGCTCCCGTTGCAGGCCGACGATGAGCACTACATCCCCCGGGCCGTGCTGCTGGACCTGGAGCCCCGTGTCATCCACTCCATCCTCAACTCCCCGTACGCCAACCTTTACAACCCTGAAAACATCTACCTGTCTGAGCATGGAGGGGGAGCTGGGAACAACTGGGCCAGTGGCTTCTCACAGGTACCAGCTCTAGCACTGCAGGGTGAGATGCAGGGTACCACAGTCAGGCCTGGGGCTTTCCCATGACCCCCTCATGGCAGCTCAGCCTCAGTTTCTGAAGAGCACCTTGCCTCTGGCAGGGACTGACACTGGGCACTCTGTGGCACCCTGGGGACAGGGTCACGCTGCCAGCCTAACCTGGCATCACACCAGGCTCGAGCAGCTCTCTTCCATGTTCTGTGTGAAAGGAACAAAACCGGGAATGGTCTCTCTTGCAGGGAGAAAAGATCCACGAAGATATTTTTGACATAATAGACAGAGAGGCTGATGGGAGTGACAGTTTGGAAGTAAGTACAGTGGGGATTTGGATCTGGTGGCCCTGCCCGGTGTTTTCCCAGCCAGGCTGCCCTTTTGAAAGAGGAGCTCAGCACTCTGGTGTACACAGGCTTGCTCCACATGCTTCTGGGTCTGAGCACAGAAGACAGAGAGAGGAGAACCAGGGACAGGATGTTGGTCCATCACCACTCCACCTATCAGCCTGCCCTGGAAATCCTCTCTCTGTTTGCTCACCGGGCGTTTTTCTTTACACCATCCACGTGAACGTGTTCCCTGTGCACAGAGAGACAGGGCTGCTGGGTGTTCATGTCAGTTTGTCATGTGGCAGCAGGTAAAGGGCAAATGTCACCTAAAACAAACTGGTAGAAGATTCAGGAGCCCATTGTGGGAGCTGAGCCGATGGGAGCTGCTCTGGAGTCAGGCAGTGGGAGTTTGGTCTCAGTCACTCTAGAAGGAAGAAGAGGAGTGGGGGACCCAGGACAGGGCTGAGAACGTGCACCTCCGTTTCATGTGATAGACTAGATCCTGGAGGTGGATCTGTTTTAAAGCCTGTTCTGGGTGGGAGTAATCCTGGAGGCTCCCAAGCAGCTCTTGCACTTTGCAGAGCGTGCAGAGACATGGATCCCATCTGTGTGGGCATGAGTGGCCTGAGGAGCTGTGACTGGGGTCCAGAGGAGCCAGAGCCAACTCTGCTGTGTCTGTGCTCCCAGCTGCCATAGGGAGCTCTGGCCCTGGCCAGCAGGTCTGTGCTGGAGGTGGTGAGGTAGCACATTGCCTGCCTGCTCTGGGGCTGAGCTGCAGCTTCAGCACTGCCTTCTGCTTCCTTCCAGGGGTTTGTGCTTTGCCACTCCATCGCTGGTGGAACAGGCTCTGGGTTGGGCTCATACCTCCTGGAGAGACTGAATGACAGGTGAGTACAGCCCTGTCCCCTTCCCGCACCACAGTGCCTGGCCCAGCCTGGGCACCCTGCCCAGAGCTTGAGCTAGAGAGCGCTGACTCAGAGCCACCACCCCCACCCAAACACTGTCTTGTGCAATCCCTGGCCCACTGCCTGCAGAGGGACAGCTCCTGATACGCCTAGGGACTTCAGAGGCTCTGAAACGACTCGTTCTGTCCAAGCTCTGCCTCCACTTGGCCATTTTTATCAGGCAGCTGCCTGTGGACACCATGGAGGGGAGGATGGGAGGCTCTGGCTGTGGGCTCTGACCTGCTATCCTGACCTGTTCCAGCTTGCAGCCTCTTAAAAAGGCTTGTGAGCAGCTGCTTAATCAGCCTGTGGATGGCTCAGTCTCCCTGTAGCTCCTCTGGCAGCCGGCTCCTGTGCTGCTGGGGTAGGCCCTGCTGGGACACATTCCCTCCCTCCCTGGGAGCCACTCTGGCTACAGCTCTGGTGACTCACCCTGTCCTGAGCCCTGGAGACTGCAAAGGCAGCTTGTGGGAGGGAAGAGAGTGCTGGCTTGGCGGCGTTAACCCTTGAGATGGCTGTGCTTCTCGCCAGGTATCCCAAGAAGTTGGTGGAGACCTACTCAGTGTTCCCCAACCAAGATGAGATGAGCGATGTTGTAGTCCAGCCATACAACTCTCTGCTGACACTGAAGAGGCTGACTCAGAACGCTGACTGCGTGGTAAGAGGCCTGTGGTGCAGCCAGCCCTGGGGTGACAGCCCTGTCCCCACAGCCCAGAATTGCAAATTGTGCTGGAGCCAGTGCTGCAGCAGCACCGTGTGCCTGTGAGCCCTGGGTGCAGCAATGAGTGTGTCCTGAACTGAAGGGCTGAGCAGATGTGATGGTCCCAGGGACCCTCGCTGGCTCTGTGCTAACCCCTGTGAAGCTACCTGGCATTTCTGCCTCTGGGATCCAGTAGGTCTTTCCAAGGCAGTGAGGGCTGTCTGTGCTTCCCGTGCACAGCTGTGCTGCAGCCTCTGCCTGAGTGTGATCCCAGCATCTCTTTCAGCACCCACATTCCCCACAGAACTTTCAGCCTGGGCCAGGGCCTTTGGTTGGGTCTGACTGAGACACTGCCCATCCCCCACAGCTGATTCCTGTGGGTGGCAGGGCAGGAGCAGCTTCATGGGAGTTGCTGGGGCTGATGCTGGTGCATGATGCTGGCCATGGGGCAGAGCTCTTGGGTAGAGTGCAGGGAGCACAGCCAGGAGGGAGGGAAGAGCTTCCATTGACGGTGTCAGTTATGCTCCACAGATGAGTCAGCTCGTGGTTTCGAGTGTCTGCCACCTGCGCAGAGGGCTCCACTGACTGTGGCGCTCAGGGCCCATGCTAGGCCCTGGGAACACATAGCTGGGACTGCCCTGCCTTGGCTGCCTCCAAGGCCCTTCATGGAGCTGGGTTTCTCTTGCAGGTGGTTCTGGACAACACAGCCTTGAATCGTATCGCAACAGACCGGCTACATATTCAGAACCCGTCGTTCTCACAGATCAACCAGCTGGTGAGAAGGGCTCCTCCTTAGGGAGAGGCCAGCATGGGTCTCCCTGCTGTGTTCAGTTCAGTCTTAACCTGCTGCCTGGGCTGGGCTCGTGGGTGGGCAGCCTGGAGCTGTGAGTGAGAGTCCGCTGCCCTTCTGGGAGCTCCAGCTTGCCTTGGCACAGCCACGTAGGACAGGTTGTGACACACCTTGTGACCCTGCAGTGCTGTGGGTGCTGACCCCGTCCTCTCCCCCAGGTCTCCACCATCATGTCTGCCAGCACCACCACGCTCAGGTATCCCGGGTACATGAATAATGACCTCATCGGGCTGATCGCCTCGCTGATCCCCACGCCCCGGCTGCACTTCCTCATGACGGGGTACACGCCACTCACCACTGACCAGTCGGTAAGGCAGCCCCAGGCACTCCTCCCTGTCCCCGAGGGCAGGAGAAGCTGCCACACTCACCTTGTAGCATCTGTCAGTCCCATGTCTCGGTATGAGCTGTCATTGTATGTCCCAAATCCCAAACTCCAGGATGGAGTTCTCACACCATGTGATGTCTGCGTGTGCAATGAGTCAGGCATGAACAGGCAGTTGTGCATGTGCCAGGCTACCTGCAGCATGCATCAGCATGGCATCAGGGTAAAAAGCAACCCTTAGAAATGATCAGAGCAAGGTCAGCAGAGTGGCCGTGCCACTCCTGCCACCCCAGTGGTCCAAACCCTATTGATCATGGTCACTCCAAAACTGATGTTGGTCTCCAGGTGTCAGTCCCTTCCCAGGACTCAATCTGTGTCTGGAAGGGGACTTGCCACCCCTCAGCACATCAAACACTGCTTGTGTTTGGCTCGTTCCCAGCCAGAGTTTTCCAGCCCCCTGGTGCAGTTTTGTCCTGGGGGGCACTTGGTTGCACTGGCTCGTCATGGTCCGGCAGGAGCTAACAGCTGCTCTTCTCCTCTCCCTGCGTGCATTTCCTCAGGATGTTGCTCAGAGAAGCAAATCTGAAAAACTGCTGGCTCTGAAAAGGGTATCAGTGTGTGTTCTGTCCTTCCAGGGAGGAGTGTGGGCAGGGCTCAGCCAGTGGCTCAGACAGTGCAGGAGGGAACTGCCACCTCAGCCAGCTGTCTCTGCTGTGTGCATTCTGGGTGCTGCCCTGGCTGTGGCCCCCCTGGCTGGTGGCAGCTGAGCAAAGCCCAGACAGCACTTGGGGATGGCAGTGGCTGGTCTGCCTGTGGCTCAGAGCTGGGCAAGGTAGGGAGGGGATGGAGTACAACCCCTCTCCTGTTGAACCTCTGCTCTCAGCTGAGCTTCATCCCCAGCCCCTGCTGTGCTGTGGCGGGGGCAGACAGCCCCCATGTTGGAGCCTCCACTGATGCTCTGTTCAGCCTGGCTGCGCCTGTTGTGTGGTGTTGGGATTTGCACCCTGCATGTGGCTTTGCACATGGCTCCATCCCCAGGGTGAGGGCATCTATGTCGAGCTGTCCCTGCCTTCCTGTGTGTGTGTGCTGGGCAGGGAGCAGCACACCTATTCCCTCTGACCCCTGGCTGGCCTGTGCAGGTGGCCAGCGTGAGGAAAACCACAGTCCTGGATGTGATGAGAAGGTTGTTGCAGCCTAAAAACGTGATGGTGTCCACAGGGCGAGACAGGCAGACCAACCACTGCTACATTGCCATCCTCAACATCATCCAGGGGGAGGTGGATCCGACACAGGTGAGCTCCCATGGCCGTTCAGGTGCTGATGGCCGTGGCATAGCCCTGGGAAGGGCACGGTCACTGCCTGTGCAGGGATCCTGAGGCAAGACTGGACAGTGCCTGAGAACTGCCTCCAAGTTGCTCCTGTGTGGGCTCTGGCCTCGTGGAAAGGCCACAGTCCTGCTGTGGCCATGCCCTCTGTGAGGAGCAGCTCATGGGTCTGCTGGGACCAGGCTGTTCACCCCTCACCTTGCTTCCCCTCACTGTTCTCATCCTGTCAGGTTCACAAGAGTCTGCAGCGGATCCGGGAGAGGAAGTTGGCCAACTTCATCCCCTGGGGCCCTGCCAGCATCCAGGTGGCTTTGTCCCGCAAGTCTCCTTACCTGCCATCTGCTCACCGTGTCAGTGGTCTCATGATGGCAAACCACACCAACATCTCTTCGGTGAGCACCTCCTCTTGCCACGCTGGGCCCCGCCGCCCTCGTGTCCCTTCAGTTTGGGGCCATCATGAAGCCAGGGCAGGCCCTGCCCGAGAGTGGGCTGGGCAGCTCCCAGCAGGGCTCAGGTCTGGTCTGGGGTCCCATCAGTCTCACTGGCTGCTGTGCTGTTCCATCTGGAAGGGTCCCCAGGGAGCTCTGGCCCCCCTGACCCTGTGCTGTTTTCCAGCTGTTCGAGCGGACGTGCCGGCAGTATGACAAACTGCGCAAGCGGGAGGCCTTCCTGGAGCAGTTCCGCAAGGAGGACATCTTCAAGGACAACTTCGATGAGCTGGACAACTCCCGGGAGATCGTGCAGCAGCTGATCGACGAGTATCACGCAGCCACACGCCCTGACTACATCTCCTGGGGCACACAGGAGCAGTGAGTGCCCTGCCAGGGGACAGGAGGGTCCCGCGGCCCCCCCCACACACACAGGCAGGGCTCGTCTCTGCCGTGCCCACGTTTATCACCCCTCAGCGCTGCCTGGCGCGGCGGAGCCCTCGCGCCGGCTGCACACACGCTGTGCTCCCCCGCGCACGTTGCTCTGTGGGGAGCAGCACTGCCCCTGCAGCCCCTCGGCGGGGGACAGCCCCCGCCCCACCACGTGCCCTGGCCCAGGATGGGACTGGGGCAGCTGCGCGCTGTGCTGGGAGGGAACCTCCACCTGTGGGAGCAACGCTCACTGGGAGGAGGAGGAGAGCGATCCTGGGGCTGGGCACAGGCCTGGCCCCCCGAGTTGGACACGACCCCCATGGCCAAAGGCTCTGTGTGGCTGAGCTAGTCCTTGCCCTGGGCAAGAGCCTTGTTCCTTCTTTGCCAGATCAGGCCTGGGGCACGGGCTGTATCTATATTTTTGTAGGTTATTTTGCTTTAATAAAGGCTGTTCCTGCACTGATGCTGCTTGCACGGCTCCCGAGCGAGCAGCTGGGCAGGGAAGCAGCTGTGGACACCGGGACCGGTGCTTGCCTTACCTGGCTGGATGGCCCTGCTGTGCAGCCACAGCCTGCGGGGGCCCAGCTCAACAGGAGCACCATGGCCACTGCTCACTGTCACGTTCTGGGGTGCGTGAGGCCAGCCCTACCCTGGCTGGCAGTTCTGTAGGTCCCAGGCAGCGCTGGGTGACTGCTGCGGCAGAGCCAGAAATACTGGCAGGACCTGCCAGCAGGACTGACCAGGGCCAGGAGCGGCGCCGCCCTGCCTGAAGAACACGTGGTGTCCACACGGATGTTCCACAGGGGCAAGGCTGCATATAGGAGGGGACTGTGAGGGGCTGGAGGTGCCCTTGGCACTTGGGATCTGAGGCAGGGGATGGCAGTGTCAGGAAGGGCATCGGCTTAGGGCCAGACGGTGTTTGGGGACAGTGGACATGGCAGTCTGGTTCTAACTTGTGGGAGTTGGGCAGTGGTCTGGGGACATGAGGCACTGCTGGCACCGGCCCAAGCCCAGGCAGGCCAGGGTGAGAATTAGTGTTTTCCTTTTACCCTGTGGGGCAGAGCAGGAGACTAAAAATATGGCTGCCGTGGCAGCACAGGCTCCCACGCCCTCTTTGGCAGCGGCCTCACAGCAGTGCCTTGCGGCCGGGGCATTTCCCTCCTCCCGGGGCAGCCAGTGCCAGGGGCTGCTGCAGAGCTGGAGCTGCCTGTGCTCTTGGTGAAATGCCAAAGGGTGCCCGGCGCTGGCCGGAGGGACGGCGGTCCCTGCCCCCAAGGACATGCTGTGCTGCTACTCCCTGCCATCTGTCCCAGGCCCCACTCCCCTTGCTGCCCCAGGGATCTGACTGTCCCAGCCTCCCGCTGTCAACCCACGCTCTGGGACAGGAGGCCCAGCCTTTCCTTTGTGCATTTATTTAGAAAAACAAACAACCCCCCCTCCCCAAGACAGAACTGACAAACTCTACAGAGGCAACACTGAGGGGCTGAGCCCCAGCCGTACCAGCTGCCACCCCACTGGCCACCCCTGCAACACAAGCCCAGCCACAGGGCCCAGCCGCTCAGCCAGGAGGAGCCTGTGGGTCCCCAGGGCAGCTCGGCCAAAAGCCGCCCGCAGCTTTCCAGGAGGGGTGGGTCCAGCGGACGGACAATGGCACAGCACTGCTGCCTGGCACGCTCTGCCCCAGGCATGAGCAGAGTGGTCGGACAGCACAAGTGCTAGAGGTGAAGGCACCAGGGGACAGGGGACAGGAACAGGCCTGGGGGCAGTGCAGGGGACCGCAGAGGGGCGGCCCTGCTGCCCACCAGGGAAAGTGCTGGGAGACGTGGGGCACAGAGGCATCTCAAAATAAATTAAGGAAATAACCAGAAAGGCAACGACAGTGGCGGGAGAATGAGCCCCTGACCCCGTGCTCCACAGAGCAGCTGGAGGCCAGCACAGCCCTGCTGCTTGCTGCCAGGCTGGCCACCCTCCCACACCAGCCCTCGGAGCACCTGTGTGGCTGCACCAGCCGCCAGGCTAGCTGTGGGAGGAACCCACTGGCTGCCGGAGCTGCCAGGGCCCAGCCGTAGGGCAGAGGCCCTGGGGCAGCACAGCAGGCTCTGGGGCAGGGGGGCTGGTGGGGGGTTCCTGGGGCCGGGGCAGCCGCCGGGCACCTGCAGAGGCGAGGTATGTGTTGAGGAGCTGGGCAATCTCATCCACCTGCAGGCAGAGGGGATGTAGGAGGTCAGCCTGGGGCACCCCTGGGAAGAGGAAAGGGTGGAGGGATGGCCGCCCCTTACCTGGGAGGTCTCAAAGAGCAGGTCTCGGTCCCCCACGGAGAGGCGAAAGGTGCTGCTGTCAGAGGCCCCGAAGGAGGAGATGCGGCCGTAGCAGAAGCTGTCCAAGGGCTCGGGCTCCCCTGGCTTGTAGAGCGAGACAGCCTTGGCCCCGATGCCCAGCCACAGATGCTGGGGCCCAGCACCCACTGGGCTCTGCAGGGAGAGAGAGGGGTGTCAGGGCCCCTCACTGCCAGGGCTGCCTCCATGTCCTGCCTGGCTGGGGCCTCACCATGTGCAGGTCAACGTCGAAGAGCGTGGAGCCAAAGCCAGGCCACTCCCGCACCAGGGCCACGTAGGCAGCCATGGCCTCGGGCCGGCCCATGCCCTGCAGCAGCTTCCACTTCTCCACGATGGCAGCCATGGTGCTGGCCCCCTCCTCACGCAGGCGGCCACGCAGGCGCTGGTCCCGTTCTGCCCGCTGCTTGGCCAGTGCCTGGCCCCAGAGCCCCCCGGCCAGCAGCCCCATGCGCAGCCGGGCCCCCCGGCACTTGGCAGGGGGCCGGTGGGGTGGGGGTGGCAGGCGGGCATGCAACACATGGGGTGGGAAGAGCTCCTCCAGGCGCGGGAAGGGTGCGTGGGTGGAGAAGTCGCTGTTGAGGCTCTGCAGGCGCAGGGCTGCCAGCGTCTGCAGTGTCTCCTCTGATGTGGGCACGTAGCCCCGCAGCACCATCTCATGTGCCTGCAAGAGTGTGGGGTGAGCCGGCGTGGCACAGCCACCACAGCACGGCCACCCCACCCCCGTGTGGCACTCACCTGCTCGAAGAGGAGAGCGAACTCCAGGCTGTCCCGTGGGACATTGTCTGTGTCTAGAAAGCCGTAGTGCTTGAAGCAGAGCCGGCACGGTGGGTCCTGCTCCCGCTGCTCCCCGGCCAGGCTGTGGCAGACAGGACCAGCTCCATCAGCTTGTGGAGATGCCCCACACTGTCCCCTCCCAACTCTGGCCCCCTGACCCCTCTCACCCATAAGCAACAGAGCGGGACATTTACTTTTCAAACCTGGTGAGGACATCAGCCAGCAGTGTGGCACTGCCCACTGGCTGCTCCCGCCGCCGGGACTGCTCGTAGAGCGCGAAAAGGTTGGGGCTCTGGGACAGCCCCAGGCGGGACACCAGCTCCTGGGCCACCTGGGCGAGACAAAGGCAACCGATGGTGACCACGTGTCCCTGGTCACGGCTCTCAGGGCTGCAAAAGGACACAAACAGGTCATGGTGGGCAAAGGCAGGCGGCCCCTGACCCCTCTCCACCACGGTTCAGGTGGGAGAGACCTGCTGGAGCCGCTCACCTCCCATGGCACACTGCCACACCCAGCCCTGCATGCCAAAACGTCCCCAGCACAGTCACCACCCCTTACCTCCTCAGCGGTGGTGTGGGAGCTGATGGCCACACTGCAGGCAGGTGCTCCAGGGCAGTGAACGGTGCAGATCATCTCCTGCCGCTGCATCAGCATCAGGATCTCTTCCAGGGAGGGCACACACTCCCGGCCCTTCGTCTTTCCCAGTGCCTCCCGGATGAAGCAGGCATATTTGGCCATCTCTGAGGCAGGGAAACGGCTCTCAGTCCTGCAAGAGAAGCCAGGAGGGTCAGAGTGGCACTAACCTGAGAGGGTCTCACAACCTGATGAGCTCCCCTGTGTAGCAGGCACGGTAGCAAGTCACCTGTCCAGGTGGAAGTGCAGGAAGCGCAGGACAGGCGGGGAGGGCAGGAAGGTGCAGCTCATGCAGGTGAGGAGCTGCCAGTAGTGCAGGTCGCCCTGCCCGCCTGGCGCCGGCGGCTCTGTGGTCTGCTTCACCAGCTGGCAGTAGATCTCATCCACCAGCGGTGGCAGGTCCAGGCAGGTCTGCAGGATGCCCTGCATCAGCGGCACTGGGTCCCACTCTGACTCCAGCTGCTGCAGTGAGTTGAAGAGCTTCACAGCCTCGTCACGCAGCGTGGTGTAGCTGCGGGGGCTGGGGGCTGCAGGACAGGATGGGGGTTAACAGCTGCCAGCAGCTGGGCACTGTCCTCGCACCCAGGGCCAGCCAGGACCAGCCCAGCGCCCCCCTGCCTCACACAGCACCCAGCCCAGCCATCACTGCTGCCAGCCTGGGGCGCTGGACCCAGTTTCACGCCCCCCACTCGTCCCTCACCACTTTGGTCCAAGCTGCCATAAGGGAACGGCAGCAGGGGAGCGTAGAGGGGGCCGCTGGTGTAGCGCAGGATGGGGTTGCAGCGGTAGATCTGCTCCAGAACCTCGGGGCTGCTGCTGTGCTCCTGGGGAGCAAAGGGATGGTGGCAGCTGCAGAGGGGTTGCCTGGCTGAGTGCCTGGCACAGACCCCTGCTGCCACCCTGGGGCATGTGAGGCCCCAAATATCCACCGTGGTGCTGCTGATGGCTGCAGGTGCGGGCAGCCCAGTGCCACAGGCTCACCTCCACGTCATGCATGAGCAGCTGGGTGGGCGTCTGGACGGGCGCTTTGCTGTCAATGACCTTCTGCACGGCACACACCCAGTGCACGGCCTCGTTCAGGTGCTCTGTGTACAGGCGGTAGCAATGCTTCCTGCCAAACACCGTCACGCTCCAGTAGCCTGTGAGGGACAGACTGCTCACCTGCTGCTCACCAGCATCTCAAGGACCTCTGGCCAGGCTCAGCACCTCAGGGCTTAGCACAGCCCCTCCTCTGTGTGACAGAGGCCCCCAGGGCTGGGAGGGTAATACAGTGCACAAGGGGCCATGAAGACGCAGCCCAGCCAAGGGACACGAGCATCTCTCACCTGTCTCCTTGTAGAGCTGCTTGTCTGGCCAGAGCACAGAGCAGAGGCTGGTGAGCACGAGGGAGCCCAGCCGCCGGGCTCCCTTCTCATTGCTGCTGTAGTAGTCCAGGGAGTCAGGTGTCAGCACGAACCAGTACTTCCGAGGACGGATCCAGGGGGTCTTCATGCATCCCCGCATCTCCCGCTGCAGCCAGCCTGGGAAGGACAACCCTTAGTGCCCACCGCTGGCACCACCCACCCCACCAGCTTCTCGGAGCAGGACAGGGTCTGCCTGGCACCGTCTGGGATGGGACCAGCCACAGCGGGGACAGAATCCCACCTTTCACGAGAGCATCAGGGTCATCCTCCATTGGCTCTGGGCCCTTCTCCACGATGAGGCTGCGCATCTCTTCTGCAACAAGCAAGGACCTGGGGACAACACGGGGCTGAGTTCAGGTGCCTGCAGGTGTCTCCCACATTCCCTGAACAGGGAGCTGGCCCGGGGGCTGGGGGGACCTGGGTCCTGAGGGGCTTTGGGCACCCCAGCCCTGCGGTGGGAACACAGCAGAGTCATCGGGTGCAGATGACCCTGGCTAAAAATAAGCTGTTTGCAGTCACGGCCCTGCCAAGGAATTCGGAAAATGAACAACCAGGAAGGAATGTTGGCAGCAGTGTCAGTACTGGGAGGATGGGGAGCGAGCAGGCCCCTGTGCCCCGGCCCCCCATTTTCCCCAGCACAAACCACCCCAGGGCACAGCCTCTGTCAATGGGCATGGTC
>JAWWEW010000077.1:2638914-2665879 GCA_035583185.1 Anabacerthia variegaticeps
CGGGCCGCGTCAGCGCCGGGGCGGGGGGCGCGGGACGGGGCCGGGCTGCGGCGGGGACGGGCTCCCGGAGCCACCCCGGCACCCGACGGGGCACCCGCACCGGGCACCCCCGCACCCGGCGGGAAACCCGCACCGGGCACCCCCGCACCCGGCGGGGCACGGGTCCCTGCCCTGCCCCGCAGCACCGGGTCCATGCGCTGCCTCGGCTCCTGCGTGGGCAGCACCGTGGGCAGGAGGGCACCGTGCGCGGGCAGGACTGCCCTGCCCTGCCCTGCCGGCCCTTCTGGCGCTTTCCCGCAGAGGAGCGAGCAGAAGGGGCTCCTGGCGGACTCACCCCCGGTTCCACCCTCGGTTCCGCCCTGCCCGGCGGCAGAGGGTCCGCGGCACCGCGCCCCGTGCAGGCCGTGGCAGCGCCCGGGCCCCGGCCCCGCTCGCGGAGCCCCAGAAGGAGTTAAGGCTCAGGCTTTGCTCAGCTATGGGGTCAGCGCCGGCCCTGGGAGCCCGGGTGCCGGGATGCGCAGACAGGAAGCGCCGGCTGCCAATTTTCCTCCCACGCAGCCTGCTCCGGGCTGTTCCGCGGGCTGAGTCCGCTGTGGGGCCGGCCGGGGCAGCCACGGGCACCGGGCAGAGCCCGCCAGCCGTGGGGGCCGAGGAGGACGGGAGTGGGACCACCCGAGGCAGCAGGCTGGGCGGGCAGCGGGGTCAGCTGTGCTGCCCTGGCCGGGTGCTGCCCGAATCTGGCCCGTGCTCCCCACCGAGAGCTGGGAGGAACTCCATCGTACCGGCTCTGCGGCTGCTGAGTCAGCAGTAGGTGAAGATTCTGGGATGGCTTCTTCCAGACGAGCACTGGGCTCATCCCAAGCAGAGCAGGGGAGTGAGCATGAAGCAGCTTCCAGGCTCGACAGGAAAGGAAGTGCTTCCCTGCGTGCCCAGCTCCGCAGAGAGACCCCACGAGAGGCTGCACCGCAGCCAAGCCCCCTCCTGCTCCCGGCACCCCGGGGCGCTTCTTCAGCCGGGCCCGCAGCGTGGGGCACCGCACGGCTGTCCGGCCGGGCCGGCCCCGGGGCGGGATGTTCCGAAGCAGAGCCCTTCGTAGGGGGAATGAAAGGGGAACGTTCTTCTGCCCCCGTCACGGAAGGGCGTTTCCAGTCGGACCTAGGGCGGGTTTTTACGGGGGGTCTCTGCCCCTCCGGCCCCGGGGACGGGCAGAGGGCGAACAGGGGAGGGGCAGAGGGCGGGCGAGGGACGGGCAGAGGGAGGGCAGCGGGCGGTCAGGAAGCACGAGGTTCTGCTGCCTCCCGCAGGCATCGCCCGTCAGCGGCGCCTGGCCCCAGCTCCTGTCCCAAAAAGCTCCCGGGGTAGCCCCGGCCCAGATGGAAACGACGTTCGCCCACTGGGACTCGACCGAGGTTTATTGCGAGGGTGGGAACCAGCTGCCGGCCTGGCACCGCACAGACCCCCAGAGCACGTGTGACATTGCATGGCCCCCTCGGAGCACGCGTGATACCAGATGGTCCCCCCGGAGCACGCGTGACATTGCGGGAAGCCCTGCCTCGGCGGGTGGCCGGGCACTGAAGGAACTCTCAGGGCATGCAGGTGCTGCTCTTCCCTCTGCCTGCGAGTGTGCAGTCACCGTGCGGATTGTCTGGCGCTGCCCGAGCCAGGCTGCTCGCCGGGGCAGGGCCATGTGCGGACGGGGCTCTCCCTGGGGCGCTGCGGAGGGGCCGAGCCCCGGGGCGCTGCTCCCTGCCCCGGCTGCAGGCACCGTGCCTCTACACCACATCCAGGCAGGTGGAGGGCGATGTTCGCCGGCGGGGACTGGGGCAGCAGGGGCAGCGCCGCTCGAGGGGCCCCACACAGCCGGCGTCGGTGGCAAGCAGCCACAGCTCCCGACGGAAGCGCTGGCCCAGGAAGGCGTAGAGCAGGGGGTTGAGGCAGCAGCGCAGGTACGCCAGCCCGCCGGTGACCAGCAGCGCCAGGTCCTTGCGGTGGCTCTGGGCACAGCTCATCTCCCAGCTGGCCAACAGCTCGGCCGCGTCCAGCAGCACCATGAGGCTGTGGGGTAGCTGCAGGGCCACGAACACCAGCACGAGGGCCAGCAGCATCCGCAGTGCCCGGTGGGGCTGCGCACCGCGGGCCGCCAGCAGCGTCCGTGCCACAGCCGCATAGCAGCTCGCCATCACCAGGAAGGGCACCGCGAAGCCGAGCACCACCTGCACCAGGTTGGTGGCCGCCCGGGCCGCCCGTGAGACCCCGTGGGGGAAGACGACACGGCAGAGCTGGAGGTCCTGGTGCTGCTCCGCCCGGCTGTAGATGAACTGGGGCAGCGCCAGCAGCATGGCCAGCAGCCAGGCCAGCCCCACGGTCAGCCAGCCGTGGCGGCGAGCCCGTGGGCGCAGGCGGCAAGCGGCCGGCACCCGCACGATGGCTACATAGCGGTCCACGCTGATGCAGGTGAGGAAAAGGAAGCCACTGTAGAAGTTGAGGGCGTAGAGACCTTGCAGCACCTTGCAGGCGGCTGTGCCTGGGGACCACCCCTGCAGGGTGTCGATGACGGCGAAGGGCAGTGTCAGGAGCAGCAGGAGGTCGGACAGGGCAAGGTGCAGGAGGCAGACATCGCTGATGGTGTGTGCCCGGCGGTAGCAGGTGTGTGTGAGCAGCACCAGCCCATTCCCCGCTGTGCCCAGCAGTGAGAGCAGCAGGTAGACAGCAGGATGAAAGGTGCGGGCAAAGCTCTGCACTGCCTGCTTCTCACAGAGCTCGGGCAGCATGCCGGCCTCCCCTGAGTACTCGTCCTCCCAGAAGTAGAATTCGGTGGTGGCCGTGAGCTCTATTGAGATAGGGGTGGGGGGTGCCTGCGCAGAGGGAGGCTGAGTGAGGAGGGCTCAGCTGTGGCAGCCTGGCCACAGGGTGCAGCACCACGCCCGGGGCAGTAATCCTCCACCCAGCCCCACTGTGTGGAGCCTGGGCGTGCCACGGACCCCAGTCCCCAGCCCCACGCGTGGAGTGGTTTCTGTTTCACACCCACCCCACAGCAGGGGGAGGTTCACCGTGCTCAGTCATTGCAAGAGCAACCACACACTTCCCGAGCAGCTGCCTGTGATGCAGAGCCGGTGGAGAGACGTGACCCCAGCTGTGGTGTCCCCAGCACAGCACCACATCTCACGAACTGCTCCAGCACTCCCAGGGACTCAGCACCCAGCCTAGAGCCTGGCTGCTCTGGGCAGTTGGGTGTCAGGGCACTACACTATCATCCCCAGATGCCCAAAGCACCCACCCACCCATGCACCACCCTGGAGACCCCAGTGCAGACACAGCCTCACACTGCCTGGACCTGCTCCCAGACAGGGAGGTCCCAGGGCAACCCACTGCCTTGCACAGGTTGCAGGCAGCTGAACACGGTGCTCCCAGCTCCTGGCTGGCACTGGACAGCCAGGACCCCACTGCCATGGATGTCAGGATCTGACACAGCTCAGACTCAGAGCAGCCTCAAGAGAGCAATTTCACTCTGGCCCGTCAGCAAGTCCTGATGGTTGGGCCTAAGCCCCCCACCTGTTCTGGGGCCACAGGTGGCATCTGAACCCAGTGCCAGGCCAGGTTGACCCTCCAGCAGCTTTCCAAGCCCCTTCCCTGCTCTGGGCCCCAGGGACCTAGAACACCGGGTGCTGCACTGATTCCCCAGAGTTTTGCCTTTCAGCCCAAACCCACAGGGCTCACAAGGAAACTGTCTAAAAGACATGAGAAAAGCCAGTGAGGGGGTTTCTGCCTGGCCCCCACCAAACCCCTCATCCCACAGCCCC
Organism: Anabacerthia variegaticeps; assembly: GCA_035583185.1. Classification (NCBI taxonomy): domain Eukaryota; kingdom Metazoa; phylum Chordata; class Aves; order Passeriformes; family Furnariidae; genus Anabacerthia; species Anabacerthia variegaticeps. Next base: position 2,642,715 of record JAWWEW010000077.1, read on the forward strand.
TCACCTGTTTCTGCATTGCACAGCAGGACCTTTCCCGTAGACAGTGGGTCTGGAGCTGTTGATGTCTCAACAGTCCGTACCTGTGGTTTGACCACGTGGCTCTCCTAATACCGAGAATAGTGTAGAGCACAGGCCCAGCCCTGGGGAAGGAAGGCGAGGTGGCAGGTGCGACCACACTCCAGAACCTGTCCCGAATGTTTTATTTTGTGCAACTTTTACATCTGTGTGCTGGAGATAGAAATAGCAGCTCTGCTCAGTCCCTGTCATGCAGGGCTGTGGACCAAGCCTGGGAGGACCCACCCAGGGCAGTGGGGTCTGGCCAAGGGCACCCAGCACGTGCAGAAGACCCCAGCCTAACCCCGGGACGGTAGGTGGCTCCTCTGTAGGGCCGGAAGGGAAGCTGGAGGCAACAGGGCCAAGAAATGGAGTGTGCACTGCTGTGGGCTGGCACTGAACTGGACACAGGTGGGATGCTGCTCCAATGGGATCAGCAGGGCCATGTCTGGTCCAGCATCATCTCATCCTGATGGGAAACATGGTGGCTTCAGGAGCTGGTGCAGGCCACACCTTTCACCCAGGGGTTCCAGCCTGGCCCTGAACCCCTGTGCCCTGCACCCCTGCATCCTCATGCCTCTGTGCCCCTACACCCCTGCAGTGATGGGCAGGTGTGTTGCTGGTTGTTGACAACAAAATTCCCAGCTCCTCATCAAGAAGCAGATTAATTCCTGTGGGGCAGAGGCCCCACTTTCCTCTCTCCAGGGGGGAGCAAATTGATCCCCAGCTTTAATGGGCTTCCAGCCATTTGCCACAGTAATCCCTCAATCCCCCTTTCTCCCCCGCTACAGCAGTCTTTCCCATGGCTTATCCCAGCTCTGCCCTCGGCCCTCCTGCTGCCTCCAGACACTGGCTGTAGGGCTGTGGAGTTGCTGTACCCTGGCAGGAGAATGTGTGGGCAGAGGTCCCCAGTCCTTGGGGGCTCCCCAGGGCTCTTAGCTGGAGGGTGTCTTCCCCCGTGCTGGCTCTGGGGATGCTATCATGCACCCTGCATCCTGGGAGAAGGAGAGGGGGGAGAGTCCTGGAGCCAATGCTGGCCCTACAGCCAGCTGTGCATACAGAACAGGGACTCTGAATGTCCCCGCTGGAGCTGTCACAGACCTGAGCCAGTACAGGGATGGGACACGGGGCTGTGATCAGAGCAGGGAGGACCCCGGGGTGTCAGAATAAGGCGATGTGGGCTGTGCCTCTCCTTGGGGATGGACCCAGAAGCACTGCCAGGGTCTGTGGGACAGGAGGGCAGGTGCCAATGACCCAGGCACACAGTTCCAGCTCCTGGTAGCAGAACACTGTCGGCTGTCCCACATCCCTGCCACACACGGGGCTTTCTGTTCCTTCTTTCACTCCTCAGCCCCGGTCACAGCTCTGCTTGGGCAGGAAGGAACCTCAGCACCGGCTGCCCGCATGTCACGGCTGTGCTGCCCTGCCTAGAGCCAGCTGTACGGAGATGCCCACGATGGGCACAGCCTGGACGAGCTCCTGCTCAGCGCCCAGAGCCAGCCTGGACCCGGCGGCTGCCGGAGCATCCCGTCCATCGGGGCTGCTCGAGGCTCCTGCGACAGCGGGTCTGCTGTTCCTGTGAGGCCAGGGGACACGGGACAAGGCGGGTTTGTAAGTGTATGTAGGGCACACAGCTGCCACCCCCCCTCGCCCCCAGCCCCTCTGTGGGGGTCTGGGGGTATTTGGAAGCAGACACGGGCTAAATCCCTTCTTCTGCACCACTGGAGAGAGCGGTGACCCCGAGACCTGCAGGCCTTAATCTGTGGCTTGATTACAAACAGCCGGCACATCTGCTGCGGGGGCGCTGCGGGCACCGCTCCAAGCCACAACCGGGGCTGCGGGGCAGTAGTGCCAGCGGGGGCTCGGCTCGGGCCAGGCGCTGCAGAGGAACCGCCCGGGGATGCGAGGTCTCGCTATGCCCACGCAGCCCCCCCCGAGCCCACCGAAGCCGCGAGCCGCGTCCCGGCGCAGCCCGGGGCGGCCGACACCCCTCGGGGCCGGGGGCCGGGGGAATCGGGCGGTCGGGTGGAGCGTCGCTCGTGGGTGCGGCGGGGGCCGGGACTCTGCGCCGTGCCCCCCCCGGCCCCCGCGCCCCCCCGGCCCGAGGGCGGAGCCGCCGGCCCCGCTCCGCCGAGCGGCTGCGGCAGCACCGGGAGCGGCGGCGCCGAGGGCGCTTGGGGCGCGCAGCATGAGCGCCCGCCGCCTGCTCGGGCTCCTGCTCGCCGCCTGCGCCGCCTTCCTGCGCCCCGGCCCCGGCTGCCTCGCACGTAAGTGGGGCCGCAGTCCCGGGAGCGGCCGCTCCGCACTGCGGGACCGCGCCCGCCACCGCGGCCCCGCACCCGCGAGCCGCCCCCGCATCCCCCGCTCCCGCGGGCATCTCCCGTTCTCCCCCGGGCACCCCTCGGTTTCCTCCGGTCCCCCGGCCCGCATCGTCCCCAAGGTCACGGCCGGACACGGGAGTCCGCGCCCCGCCCGGGGCAGCCCCCCCGTAGCCCCCCCGCCGCCGTCGGCACTGCGCCCCCCCGCAGCCCCCGGGGGCCGGCGAACCGGGATGCCCCGAGGATCCGGGATGCCCGGGGATGCCGAGGCGAGCGGGGCCGTCCCGTGGGACCGGCCGGGCTCCGCCAGCGCCGGCCTCGCCGCGGGGCTGCACCGCGCCGGGCCCGGCACTGGGAGCTGCGGGCAGATGTTCGGGGCCAGGGATAGCCCAGGTTCTGACCTCACCGGGCAGCTCCTTGCAGCCCCTTCGGCCGGGGCTCTTGGCCCGTTTCCCCAGGGCCTGGGCGAAGGGGGATGGAGGCTGGGGCGGTGGGATGGGGAGCGGTAGAGTCGGGGGTCGCGAATCGGGCAGTGATGCAGCACGGGCCTTGCAGCGAGAGCTGGGGATGCTCTTGGACTCCCCGGGCTCCGTCCGACCCTGCTGGGAGGACCCTGCTGGGGGTTCGGGACCCCGACCCCGCCGGAGCGTCTTTTGCCGGTGCCGCGAGGGTTTGCACGGGATCCCCCTGGATCCCACGCGGGACCGTGCCCCGGCGGGGCGGGGTGGGGGTCCCGTCGCCCACGTCAGTGCAGAGGCGGCTGGTGCGGGCGCCGGGGCCCGCAGAGGTGTGTCAGCTCCGCTGCAGTGGGAGGGGAGAGCGGAGCTGGCCTGCCGCGCCGCCGGCCCGACGGGGCCGTGTGGTCCCCGGAGTCCCCAGAGCCCACGGGGTCTGCCGGGCCGGGAGGGTTTCCACGGAGACACTGCCCAATTCAGTGTCCCGATCCCGTCCCCAGTCCCGTTCTCCCCCCAGGACCCTGCTACGATGAGCTCGTCGCTCCCCTTTACTCCTACTCCATCGGTGCCTCCTCCAGATACAACATCTTCTACTCGGCCAGCTTCGCCCGGCTGCACAGTGAGTTCCCCTGCGGGATTCAGGGCGCGGGTGGGGCGGGGCACGTGGGGAGGGGGTCTCCTCGGCAAGGTCTTTCCCCACGCGGGGCTGAGGAGTCTAGTCAGGTGCTGTGGTGAGGCCGAGCAAGCAGCTCCCTCTCAGCTGGGAGCCGCTGGGTGCCGGTGTGTGGGGCCAGCTGAGCATCTCCCCCTGCAGGCACCAGCGGCTGGTCCCCCGACCCCCGGGACAAACAGCCCTGGCTCCAGATCGACCTGATGCAAAAGCACCGGATCAATGCGGTGGCCACTCAGGGAACCTTCAACACCTATGACTGGCTGACCCGCTACATCGTGCTCTATGGAGACAGCCCCTACAGCTGGAAACCCTTCTTCCAGCAGGGCAGCAACTGGGTAAGGTGGAGTCTGGGGGTCCCTGTGGGAGGGGGTCGTCTGAGGGGAGCAGAGACCCCTGACCTGGAGCAAGGTGTTGACAATGACCCTTGATCCCCAGACATTCTTTGGGAATGTGAATGAGAGTGGAGTGGTGCGGCATGACCTGCACTACCCCATCCTCGCGCGCTACATCCGCATCATCCCGGTGGCATGGAACCCCCGTGGGAAGATCGGGCTGCGCCTGGGCCTCTATGGCTGCCCCTACCGTGAGTACCTGGCTGGGGGCTCCAGCAGCCCTGTGCAGCAGCACCCTGGCTCTGGCACGTGTGCTCAGAGGAGATTGTGTCCAAGTGGTCTGCAGCAATGGCATAGACCATAGCAGAAGGGAGTGTTCCCTGTGCCAGGGCACCTGCTGCTGTGAGCAGTGACACGGCTGGGGCTGCTCTGCTCTCCCCAGGGTCCCACGTGCTCTACTTTGATGGGGATGATGCCATCTCCTACCGTTTCCGGGCCAAGCGGATCAGCACCTTTGAGGATGACATCTCCTTCAACTTCAAGACATTGGAGCAGGATGGGGTGCTGATGCATGGGGAGGGCTCACAGGGTGACTACATCACACTGGAGCTCAAACATGCCCAGCTCCTCCTGCACATCAGCTTAGGTGAGCCAGGGCTAGGGGGCCAGGAGCAGGGGGCCAGGAGGCTGTCGGCTGACGTTGCCCCTCCCCAGGCAGCAGCCCACTGCATGCCAGTGAGGGCCACACGACAGTGGAGGTGGGCAGCCTCTTGGATGACCAGCACTGGCACTCGGTGCACATCGAGCGCCTTGGCCACTATGTCAACCTGACACTGGATGGGGAGGTCAAGCGCTTCCGCTGCCGTGGCACCTTTGACCAGCTCGACCTGGAAACTGAGGTGGGTGTGGCAGGTGGGGGGCTGGCAGGACGCTGACTTGTGGTGTCCCCATGGAGGGGGATTGACCCTCTCCCTCTGCCTCCCAGATCTTCTTTGGAGGGGTGATAGACCAAGACAAGCAGCACCTCACCTACCGGCAAAACTTCCGGGGCTGTGTGGAGAACATCATCTTCAATGGGGTCAACATTGCTGACCTGGCCAGGCACCGGAGACCAAACATCCGCTTTGAGGTCCAGCCCGGGGGGTGGCCCCTTGTCTGGGGGTCCTGTCCCTGCTGTGGAGGGACCCCTTTGCTGGAAGTCCTTAGCCCTGCTGTGGGTGACCCCTTCCCTGGGGCCAGGCTCCCTTCCCGCTGTGGGGTGACGCGGGGCCAGGCAGTGGCTGTGCTCAGCTGAGCGGCACCACATTGACCATGCAAGGTTATCCCTGGCCCCCGGCACTCGCCTGGCTCTACCAGGCGTGGCATTGATTGGGCTTGATTGGGGCCAGAACTGCGGGGATGGGGAGCCTTCTGCTGTGGGAACACCCCTTCCTCACCTCATCCTATGGTTGCTCCCAGGGCAGCGTGGGCCACTACTGCCAGGACCAGCTGAACACTCCCATCACCTTCGCTGGCATCCAGAACTACGTGCGGGTGCCAGGGATCCCACGGAGAAACCGCCTGGCTGTCAGCTTTCGGTTCCGCTCCTGGGACACTGCTGGGCTCCTGCTCTACACCAGCTTCTCTGACAACCTGGGCTCCCTCGAGATGGTGCTGAGTGAGGGGCAGATCAACGTCTCCATTGCCCAGCCTGGCAAGAAGAAGCTGGAGTTTGCTGCAGGTGGGCTGGGGAGCCAGTGCAGGGAGTGGGGCCAGTCTGGCAGCAGAGACTCCTCACACAGCCTCCTCTGCCTACAGGGTATCGCCTGAATGATGGCTTCTGGCACTCAGTGCACCTGGTGGCACGAGATGGCTCAGCTGTTGTGAACATCGATGATGACGACGGTGCTGAGTTTCGGGTGGCACACCCGTTCCAGCTCCGTACTGGCAGCCAGTACTTCTTTGGAGGTGGGCAGTGGGGCGGGGGCCAGGGCGATGGGTGGCTGGGGTCTGCTCACCCCACTCTGTCTTGCAGGCTGCCCCAAGCCAGCCTCAGTCACCGGCTGCAGGTCGAACCAGACAGCCTTCCATGGCTGCCTGCAGATGCTGAATGTGGACATGCAGCCCGTGGATGTGGAGCTGCTGGCGCAGCACCGGATGGCGCAATACCACAACGTGTTCTTCAACGTCTGCGGCATCACGGACAGGTATCAACAGGGACAGGGGTGGTGCCTGGGAGTGAGGGGCACCGGGGGGCTGTGCTGGTGCTGGGACAAGAGCCCTCTGCACCCTCAGGTGCACCCCCAACTTGTGTGAGCACGACAGCCGCTGCATCCAGTCCTGGGATGACTTCATGTGCATCTGCGACCTGACAGGGTACAAGGGGGAGACCTGTCACAAATGTGAGCCTGGAGACTTGTGGGTCAGAGACAGTATGGGCATGTGTGGCCCCTCCCTCTGCTCAGTGTCCCCCTCTCACTGACCCCCACCCTGTTCTTCTCTTCCAGCCCTTTACAAGGAATCATGTGATGCTTACCGGGTCAGTGGGAAAACCTCGGGCAACTACACCATTGACCCTGATGGCAGCGGGCCACTCAAGCCCTTCACAGTGTACTGTGACATACGAGGTGGGAGCAACAGAAGGGCAGGGAGTCCCACGGGCCAGCCCTGCCTGTGTATCAAGGCTGGAGCAGGACAGAGGGAGGGAGGGTGTCCTGAGGGTCCAGTCCCAAAAGCTCCCCTGTCACTGCAGAGGACCGAGCATGGACCATCATCCGGCACAACCGCCACTATGCCACGCGGGTGACGGGCTCCAGCGTGGACCAGCTCTACCTGGGGGCTGTGGAGTACTGGAATGCCTCCTGGGCTGAGGTCTCGGCACTGGCCAATGCCTCTGAGTACTGCGAGCAGCGCATTGAGTTCCACTGCTACAGCTCCCGCCTGCTCAACACGCCCTGTGAGTGCCGGCAGGAGTGGCGCAGTGCTGGGGGGCTGCACTGTAGGGCCATGCTGTGGGACCGTGTCTTCACTCTCCCTTGTGCCTGCAGCCGGGCTGCCCTTCAGCTTCTGGATGGGCCGGAACGACGAGCGGCACTACTACTGGGGGGGCTCACGGCCGGGCATCCAGCGCTGCGCCTGCGGGCTGGACAAGAACTGCGCCGACCCCCAGTACTTCTGCAACTGCGACGCCGACCATGCGCTGTGGTGAGAGCTGGGGGCTGTGGGACTGGGGCTGAGGGGAGGCGGCTGCAGGCATGGGGAGCACAGACTCTGGGGTGCTCAGGTGGGGGTAGACGGGTGCAGGCAAGCAAAGGGACAGAAGCCCCTCATGGCCCCTCTGATGCACGCACCATTTGCAGGAGGACAGACAAAGGTCTGCTGACCTTCGTGGACCACTTGCCTGTCACCCAGGTTGTGGTTGGAGACACCAACCGCTCTGGCTCTGAAGCCCAGTTCCTGCTGGGGCCCCTGCGATGCTACGGAGACCGTGAGTGACTGGCCCTGTGAAGGGTCACCTGCCTGCAGAGTGCCTACACCCAGAGGGATTCCACATCTCAGGTCCCACACTCGTGAAGGGTTCCTCCCCCTCCCTCACTGCCCCTCCTGCTCCCCACAGGCAACACCTGGAATACCGTCTCCTTCAACAGGGGAGCAGCCCTGCTCTTCCCCACCTTCCAGGCCAACCACAGCCTTGACATCTCCTTCTACTTCAAAACTACTGCCCTGTCTGGAGTCTTCCTGGAGAACCCTGGCACTCGAAACTACATCCGCATTGAGCTCAACAGTACGGGGGGGCAGGGGGTGCAGGGTGGTGGGGGCAGTAGGGCTGGGGGCTCTTCCCAATACCACATCCTTGCAGCCACCAGGGACGTGGTATTTATCTACGACATTGGGAACGGGGACGAGAACCTGACAGTGCGGTCGGTGGTGCCCTGGAACGACGACGAGTGGCACCAGGTGAAGGCTGAGCTCAACGTCAAGCTGGCACGGCTGCGGGTGGACAAGCTGCCCTGGGTGGTGCGGCCGGCCCCTCCGCAGAGCTTTGTCCGCCTGGAGTTCGACAAGCCCCTCTATGTCGGTGAGAGCCCCCGGCCACGGCCCCACACCCGCGGGTCCCCACGTGCCACAGGGCACTGAGTCTCTCCCCTGCTGCAGGTGCGGCAGAGCACAAGATGCGCCCGTTCCTGGGGTGTCTGCGGGCGCTGCGGATGAACGGGGTGACGCTCAACCTGGAGGGCAAGGCCAACGAGACAGAGGGCGTGCGGGTCAACTGCACCGGCTACTGCCAGGACCCGCCGGTGCCCTGCCAGAACAGCGGGCTCTGTGTCGAGCGCTACAGCCACTACAGCTGCAACTGCAGTGTCTCTGCCTTCACTGGGCCCTTCTGCAACCATGGTGAGCCGAGTGGCTGTGCAACATGGGCAGGAGGGGCCGAGGAGCCGGCGCTCCCCTCACCCTGTGGGGTCCCCCGCAGACATCGGTGGGTACTTCGAGGAGGGCACCTGGGTGCGGTACAACATCCTGCCCATGTCACTGTACGCCGCCCGTGAGTTCGCCAGCATTGTCAGCAGCCCCTGGCAGCCCCTGCCTGGCTACAACCTCACCAGTGAGGAGGTCAGCTTCAGCTTCAGCACCACCTCAGCGCCTGCCGTGCTGCTCTATGTCAGCACCTTCGTCAAAGACTATATGGCTGTGCTCATCAAGGATGATGGTGAGGGCAGGACTCCCTGCCCTGGGGCTCGCCAAGAGCCTGTGGGAACCCCCCAAAGTTCTGGGGCTGCACGGGAGCCTCCTCTCTGTGGATGCTACTCCCAACCCCATAGAGGGGCTGGATGCACCCACGGAGAGCCCTGGCCCTGCTGATGGCCCCCGCTGCCCACAGGGAGCCTGCAGCTGCGCTACCAGCTGGGCACCAGCCCCTACGTCTTTGCCCTCACCACCAAGCCGGTGACAGACGGGAGGCCCCACCGTGTCAACATCACCCGCCTGCACCGCACACTGTACACCCAGGTATGGGCCAGGGCACCGTCCCTGCGGCGCCTGAGGGCGTCGGGGCTGTGGGTCAGGCTGGGAGGGGCATGGCAGGAGTGGCTCCATGGGCTCTGACACTGTGCTCCTGCCTCCCAGGTGGACTATCTCCCCGTCATGGAGCAACAGTTCTCCCTGTTTGTAGACAGCAAGCTGGACTCACCCAAAAACCTCTACCTGGGGCGTGTCATGGGTGAGCTGGGTCCTGCCCTCAGCCACCCCCTTCCCATGCTGAGGTCTCCAGGGTCTCCTCTGCCCAGCATGGCCCTTGCTCTCCAAGGGGGATGAGCCATCTCCTTCTGTGTACCCACAGAGACCGGTGTGATTGACCCCGAGATCCAGCGCTACAACACACCCGGCTTCTCAGGCTGCCTCTCAGGGGTGAAGTTCAACACTCTTGTGCCCCTCAAAGCCATCTTCCACCCCACCAGTGCCCTGCGGCCCTACAGCATCCGGGGGGAGCTGGTGGAGTCAAGCTGTGCCTCAATGCTCCCCCTTACCACCATCCTCATCCCTCCTGAGATGGACCCCTGGTACATGGGCATAGGTAGGTGCCGTGGTGGGATCCTGGTGGGGACAGAGCCCTGGGCAAGCTCCATCTGCAGAGGGGAAGCTTCAGCACAAGACCTCACTGCAGCCCAGTCTCAGCTACCCACTTCTGTCTCTGCAGAGTTCCCCCATGTGCACGACGATGGCTGGATTGGGATCATCATTGGCTGTAAGTGAAGCCCCTGGCTGGTGTCCCACACTCTGCCCTGGCCCTGCGCCCCCTCCCCAGCCCCTCACTGTTGCCTCTCCCCCACAGTTGTGATCTTCCTGCTCCTGCTGCTGGCGGGGCTGCTGGTGCTGCTGTATTTCTACCACCACCGCTACAAGGGCTCCTACCACACCAACGAGCCCAAGGCCATCCAGGACTATGGCAGCGCTACCAAACCACAGCCGGCACGCAAGGACCCGAACCTGCCCCAGATCCTGGAGGAGGCAAGAGCAGAATAGCCGGGCCGGGCTCACAGCCCTCGCAGCCCCAGGACCTGCCCGGGGATGAGCGAGCGTCGCAGGACCAAAGGGCCAAGCACACCTGAACTGCCAACACCCGCCTCTGGACGGACCGGACCGCACTGACCGCCACCTCCTCCCCGTGGCCACCACCGACCAGCCCCGGAGTGCGGCCAGAACCCACCGAGCCCCTGCCCCACTCGCCCCGGGCACGCCGGCAGCCCCCACACTGGAGGGAGGCTGCTGCCTCCACAGCTGCCAAATCTCGCCTGGCCTCCGGTGGGGAGCCCCGGGCCCGTTGCCCACCCTCCCTCTGGCCGGGGGCGCCCGGCTGCTGCCACCCATTAGCGCTGCCCGCGTAGATGACCCACTGCTTCGCCCGCTTTGCCAGCGCCACGCAGAGCCACGAGCACCGGCCCCGCGCAGCCGGCGTGCCGAGCAATACCCCGCGCTGGCACTGCGCATGCTGCCACCGCACCTTGCTGAGATGCTGCTTTCATAAATCAGGTACAGATCCTTTCTACCATTTTTGTTGCTGGATATTCTAATACACTCTGGTTTTTTTATTCTATTGGTTTGTATAAAAAACCAAACGGAAGCTCCTGTGGGCGTGACATTCCACATGTCATGGTGCGTGGTCTGTAGTTTGCTACTTCTCTGTATGAAGTGCCAGTCCTGCTGATTACCTCCAGCCCAGGGAACGCTCCTGTTCACTCGCTGTGTTGTGGTAAGACGATGTTACAGAAATGCATTTATCTACCCAAAGGCCTGGCTCCACTGGGCACTTTATTTTTAAAAATCCTGTTCTGTTGAATGAGATGTGAAGATAATCAAATAAAGGTAGAATGACGGCGTTTGGCACTTCCCAGCCTTCCCCTTGGCAGCCCAGGCAGATCCTCTCTGCCCACCCTGGCTCAGCCTGCACCAGGGGAGGGACCACACCGACAGTGGCAATTCCTGTTCCCGGAGTGGGATGCAGGGTGTAGCGAGCCAGGGCTAGAGACAGCTCAGCTGCTGCTGCACACACACATCGTGTCCTGCTTTCCCTAGCACACACCTCTGCCCCCTCCCCACCCTGAGCCAGTGTGAGGCAGGGAGCTGGTGGCATCAGGGTGCTTGCAATTCCCCCTATGCTCCAAGGAGCCATGGCAGGAGTGGCTGGGCTGAGCCCAGCAGGCAGGGGATAGGCAGGGGACAGGCCACTGCCACCTGCTCCTGAGGTAACAGAGACTAGCAAGCAGGGGAGGGTCTTTGCTACCACTTTATTATGACAAAGGCTACAAGCCACATTATTTAAAGTGCATTATTATTACCATTATTCACCGTCAACAAACCACAGACAAAAGCCTGGCATAGTGCAGCTATGGCCAAAGTGGCAGAAGACGCTGAGCCAAGAGCAGGGCTGTGGGGAGCTGGGTGGATGGAGGTGGCAGGGACAGGGGCTCAGGCAGGTGCTGGGATACAAGTACTGCTCCAGACAGACCCAAACACCTTCAGGCTCCAGGAGGGTGTCATGGACAGTGGGAAGGATGGACAGACAGCCCAGCCTGCCATGGCAGGGGACAGGGAAGGAATGGTGAGGGCTGGGCCAGGGAGGGCTTGGCTCTCAGGCAGACCCAGCACCTCTCTGTGTTTGTGGACCACACAGCTGGGAGGGGGCTGCAGGGCCCCAGTCCTCTTGGTGCCAGGCCAGGGCTTGGCCAGGCTCCCTGCACCATCCTGGGAACTGAGCCCTGGACCTTGGGCAGAGCATGGCTCAGCATCCAGCACCAGGCTGGGCAGACAGCTGGCAGCATATGTGGCTCTCAGGGGACAGCTCCAACCTTCCGGTCCCCGCAGGCCCCATCAGCCTGCCCTGTCCCAGGCCCAGAGAGATATCCCTGCAAAGGTGCTGATGGACACAGGATGCCTAGGATGCCTGCAGTCCCTCCACCCCCGGCACAAAACACAGGGCCCAGATACCAGCTGAGGATTAAAGTGCTTTTTTCTTTCCTTTTTGCATTGGGTGCTAAGGCCAAACCTCACCCTGCCAGAAAATATTTCCCCTTTATCCCCAGGGCCAGAGGGTCACAAAGCCCAAGGCAGGTTTCTGAGGAGGCTCCCCTGGGTCACTGCGGGCAGTGACTTTAACATTGTCTCTACCCAGTTCAGTGGCATCCCTACTCAAAGTGACGTTGCATAGTGCTGCTCTCCCATCCCCAGGCATCCCTTGGTGTCACTCCAGCAATGGCTGGGTGGTCCCTGTGCCCCAGCCAGCTGGGGCAGAAGGGAAACCACCCCGGGACAGCAGCTGGGGCCCAGGGACCACTCACACTCCTGCCCTGAGTCTCTCTGGGTGTCTGGTTGGAAAGTAGCACTTGTGACACACACAGCAGTGGGAACAGCAGCAGTCATGTCAGCGTGAAGCAAACATGGCATTGCTTACAAGGTGCAGCAGCAAGGTGAGCCAGGACCGCCCCGGAGCCTAGATGATGTCTGTCTCCCTCTCTATGCCGACATACTTCAGGGCATCTGCCTGGCTGTACCTACAGGACAGGAAGGCACGGCTGCAGAAATGACCTCCCGTGCTCCCCACAAACCTGCACAGAAGGCAGGGTCACCCCTGCAGCCCAGGCCCCACTGCCCAAGGTACCTGTAGTCGAAGAAGAGCTCCTCTCCTGCCTGGATGGCTCTCTTGGCGAAGATGCCAATGCGGTGGTCTCCATTCACCATCACAACTGCAACCAGACAGATGGCATCAGAGACATGCAGCCCCAGTTTGGGCCGGAGCTCTCATAACACTGTGCCTTGCCTGGTCTGGCTGGGCAGGGGCATCTCACCTTTGGCATAGCAATTGGGGTTCACCGAGTGGTTGGCAAAGCGGATTTTATTTCCTTTGCGGGTGGCATCAACAACAAAATCTATTAAAAAAAAAAGAAAACTGTGGTGTAAGGCCAGGCCTGTCACCCACATGAGAGGTGGGCTGGGCCTGCTCACCCGGCCAGCAGCCCTGCCCTCTCCACCCCTGGCAGCCCCACGGAGTTACCATTGTTGAGGTTGAAGAGGAAGCTGGACATGTACTTGTCGTAGACCTTTCCTCGCCGGTCAGCCTCATCCTGTGAAATGAGCTGTAGAGGGAGAACACCTTGAGAGACCCGTCAGCTGAGGGCTGAGCCAGGTACTCACCTGCCCCCTGGAAACACCCTCCTGCTCTCCCTCCCACCTCACAGACAGGAGCTTGCCAGGACTCCCAGGAATGGGGCAGAGGCCAGAGCTGAGCTCCCAGGGAACAGCACACACACAATATCCTCCTCCACAGTGGAGGGCCAGAGGTACTGAGAGGTGTTCCAAAAGAGCACAAGACTCACTCTCCAAACCTGGTCAGAGTGAGCCTGTGGCCACAGCTGAGCTGGGGAAAGCAGCTGTCCCTGTGGCCAAAGGATGCCCTCCCACTACACAGAGTCCCCAGTGTGCCCAACATGCAGCCCCAGCACAACAGCACTGACCTCCCCACAGTACTCGGAGATGAACTCGTTCTTCTGCACAGCCTCCTTGATGAAAGTCCCCCAGCCAGCCACATCCGACGGGGCCAGCAACAAATGCTGGAACCAAGGTGAAAGGAAACAGGAAGGGTTGGCAGGTACAGAAACTCCCAGCACACAGATCACGGGGCAGAGGGGAGATAGTGTCCATCCAGCATCCCCTTGTTATGGTGACACATGGTTTCCTACAGACTTACACCATTCCATGGAGCTGCTCAGGACCTGACACACACTAATTTGAAACTTTCTCTGAATTTCTATTTTTTTTATGTGTAATGCCTTGCCCTGGCCAGCAGAATTCAACACTAAACCTTTCTCCGCAGTCACTTTTTTACACTCACTTTCAACCCTTCCTCATGTAACTCCCATCTCCTGATTTTCACATCCACAATCCCTGCTCCAGACTAAGTGCTGCAGAAGCTGGGGGCAGAGCAGCTTCTCTTCCAGGCCTCTGCACTCAGGCAGTTGTGGGGGGGGCCATGCCCCTCCTCTCACTCAGCAGCAGCAGGTGTGTATCAGCCCTGAGACAGCTGCTGTCAATACCTTTTTGAGACCTCTCTGGATGCTGCAGTTCTTGCAGGAGACCACCTTGCAGTCCCAGTGCTCCGAAGCGCCGCAGGTGAGGCAGAGGTCCGGGTCACACTCCCGCACAGCCAGGTAGCACGGGCACTGCTTGGTGTTGCACTGGGTCTTACAGCGACAGCCTGGGAAGCGGTTCTGACCTGCAGCAACACAGCCCACGGGTTTGCACTGTGAGGTTTGGGCAGAGCACAGAGGGGACATGCTGGGTCCCTGCCCCAGATGCTCCTCCCCAGCAAGGTCTCATCCCACCCAGCCCTGGGCAAGGACAGAACAAAGCCTGGCTGTTTCCTGCATTGCAGAACTGGGAATGGAAGCCCAGACTGGAAAAACACACATGGCAGAGCAGTGACCCAGTGCCCATCCTAACCACTGGTCACACATCCTGCCTGCAGGGGACCAGCAGCAGCACGTGTGGGACAGAGAGTGATGGGCATTCTCTCTAACAGGAGCTGCCGAGAGTCACAGGGCAGCATGGAACTACTTCCCTTTGGATTTTAACAGGCTACTAATTGCACTGCTGCAGATGGACACAGCAGTGAGTGCAGGAGTAAAGCAGGCCCCAAGCATGTCCCAGCTCCACACCCTCCCTTCTGCTCCATGCCAGGAGAGCTGGCTGCTTTCCTGCCCAATAGTCCTCAGCCTCTCCTTACAGTCAGGGTTGCACTGGCAGAACTTCTCACAGAAATTCTGAGTCATGATGCAAGGGCAGGAGCTGTCACAGGGATGCTCGGGGTGGTCACAGGGCTGGTAGTTGTAAACCTGGGTTGGTGAATTATCTAGAGCAAGAGAAATTCCCAGATTAGAAGCTGCACGTTGCAGGAATCTTTTCAAAGTAGCACATGCAGGGTGCTGGAGAAAAGAAGATACCAGCTCCCTGTGTGCCTGCACTAGGCAGGGAGCCCAGCAGCACCCAGCTCCTGCAGTCACACGGCTGTGCTCACTGACCACTGACCACAGCCCAGGGCACAGTGGGGCTGCACACCAGCCTTCAGCCTCTGCCCGGCTGCAACAAACCCCACCACACGTGTGGCCTCAGCAGGCACTGGCATGGCCACGATGCTTTCAGCTCCCCAAGGAGCCCAGCTGGCGGGAGCCAGTCCCCTCCACACTGCTGGAGCTGCCAGGCTGGTGAGCAGGATGTGGCTGTGCCACTATGGCAGTCAGAGCCAGAGAACCAGACCCTCATAAATCTCCCATGAAACAGCAATGGTCAGTGCTACCTTTCTTCAGCTGGATCTTCCTGCAGTGAGCAGCCCACAGCCTGGAAAAGGAGCAGAAAGGGTTGAGGGGATGCATGAGCCACCCGGGAGAGCTGGCCAGGACTGCTCGGCACTGGCAGCCAGCGCAGCACAGACAGACTTGGCAGCTTCATGCATTAATGATCAACAGCCACCATAAAATGGAGAGAGACAAGAGCTATGCAGCTGCAGAAGCTCTTTAAGGCAAACATCAGAGCCAGAATAATACGGGACACAATGAGATCAGCACACAAAGTGGGTTACGACTCAGGGAGCTGAGGATGAGGGTGCTGTTAGGGCAGTGGCATGGGGGCTGCAGCCAGCTCTGACCCATCCTTGGGCTGAGCCCAGAATCACCAAGCCCCCAGCGAGGGCAGCAGCTCTGGAGCTGGGCCAGGGCCAGCACCCAGCGGCAGCACCAGCAGCCCCATGTGACAGCAGGATGTGCGCACAGATGGGAGCCAGATGGGGATTACCAGGAATGTGTTGGCACAAAAAGCAGCAGATCTGGTTGCATTTTAAGAACAAAACAAGCTTGTCCAACACTTGCCTGTGCTTTCTTTTCTTCTTCTGGGATGGATTCATTAGTTCATTTGTTGGCAGTTTCGTTATAAGTGATTCCTTCACAGCAAACTGAAAGACCTATCAAAGAACAGAAGGAAAAAAAAGAAACAAGTTCAGTGCACTCAAGTTGTTTTATCAGAAGCATAACCAGAGAGTGTGACCAAGCACACACAGCAGGGCTCCCAGACCCAGCAAGCAGAAGCTTTGCCCCGTTTCCCTGCCCATGAGCTCCTCCTGCCTGGGAAATGAGCACCCAGCTGCGACACATGGGAGGGAACCCACAGCACTGGCTCACAGGGCTCACTCTGCCAACAGCAGCACTGCTGCAGCGTAACACCCTGGACTCCAACAGTGTTGATGTGACACCTTTCTTGGAGAGGTTTGTGGCAGAGAAATAAAACCAACAGGCAGCAGCTCCAACTCCAGCCCTGGCCCAACTCCTGCTGCTGCATCGCCTGCTCAAGGCACCCACCTGCTTGCAGGTCTTTGTCCCCAGCAGCCTGGCAATGGAACAGAAGTTGTTGAAGTAGGTCCCATGGAAGACACGGAAGAGTGACTCCTCAGCTCCTGTCCACTCCACAGGCTCCTGTGGTGTCTCCACTGCAAACAGCTGGGAGGAGGCCGGGCTCAGCTTCTGCTTGGTGGGGGTTTGGCAGCGGGAGTTGGCCTCTGGCAGGAAAGGCAGACGTTAAGCCAAACACATCCTGGAAGAAGGCACCTGGTCATTGTTGTTCTGGGGGGCAGTGGTCCCCTACAGTGCGTCACAACCCTGCACTACACTCCCAGCCACACACTCCTGCCTCTGGCCAGGAACAGTGCTCAGAGACAAGGGCTTGCTCTGAACTTTGCAGGTCCCAGCAAAGCTCTTCCTTTGCCTGCCAACTTTCCTTCTTCCTGGGAGAGGACAGTGAATCCCACAGCAGCAGGGGCAGGGCTGATGTCCCTCAGATTTGCGGGGAACACCAACTGTTTGCTAACTCCAAACTCCCCAGCTGTGCAGGAAAAAGAGGGGAGCCCAGGAGAGCCCCAGCTGCAAGGACCGACCCGCCCTCAGTGCCCACACCAGAGGTGAGCGGGGTGTCCCTAGGCTGGCACCATACCCGAGGAGCTAGAGGCCCACTCGTTGCCTGTGTCCCGGTCGCTGTCGCCCTCCCTGGTCTCGGTGACAGCCGGGGTGTTGGAGCAGGACGTACCCACCACGTGGTGCCGCCGGCGGCGCCGGCCCGAGCACTTGGACCGAGGGTTGTGCAGCGCAGCAAACTCCTTGGCTCCTTCCTGCAAGCAGAGCAGAGGACAAGATGGGGGGCAGATGATCAGGGAATGCAGGAAGGCTTTTCCACAGGTCCTGGGACAAGCCCTGTCCTGCCACCACCAAGAGCAGGTGGAAGACGCTGGCTATGTGTGGTCCCTTCAGTAAGTGTTAAACCCTGTCTGGTCAGCAGAGGCTTTCTGGCCCTGGCCCCCCAGCCCACTGCTCTGGATATTCCTGGCCTCTTGCTCTGCTCTTTTTTAACCTGAGCTGAATTTCTCTAACACTGCACTGAGTCCAGAGAAATCATTTGTCACACAATTTCCCACCTGCTAGCTCTGGAATTAATCTTTCTTGGAAATCTGGTTAAATATGCATGTGGTAAGGTCTGCCTTTGCATTCATGCTCCCCTGAATCCAACAAAGACTAGAACTAATTCTGGAAGTTGTGAAGAAGATTCACAGAGCTCTGCAGAGCAGGGCTGGCCAGGACACTTCTCTTGTGGTTTCTAAAGCAGCAACGCAGAAACGTACCAGCCAGAGGAAACAGTCTGCGCCGCAAGGGTCTGGCTCAATCTTGGTCTCTCTATTCTTTCGTTTGTACACATTAGGAGTAGCATGAAAAGCTGAAAAAGTAACAGTTATCTTTACTATTAGCATTCTCCATGAGTCTCCCCCCACTCTGCAAGGGACAGGAAGCAGGAGCCTGCGTGACCAAGGGCTCCCCTGGCAGCTGAACACCCGGGACAGCCCTGCTCCAACCCACAACAGGGACTCAGCAGCTTGGGAAGGAGAGGCCATAGGAAAAGGATCTGCTTTCAGACTGAAACAAAAAGACGACGTGATCTTAATATTATATCTTTTAATAAATAATTCACTGGAAAAAGTCCTGTGACTTCCCAAAGAAGCCCTTAGACCTGGAGAACAGCAGGTCCAGCAGCTAATCAGTATCCAAAAGGCTTTGGCAGGACCAACCGCAGGAACATGACTAAGATGAAGCTGTAAGTTCCAGTGAGGCAACAAAACAGAGGGGCATGTCCAGACTTTGGCAGTGAAACATTCATGCCTTTCACTGACGAGCTTCTGCAAAGCAAGAGCAAAGTCTGGTGGCGGCAGGACTATGGCACAAGCTGCCGGGAGCTCGGACGCGGCGTGCTGAGCGCGGAGAGGGGACGGCCACGCAGGTCTGTCTGCCGTCCGTGTGAGCAAAGAGTGGAGCCGTCTGTACAAAAGGCTTCTGGGCACCTGCCAGCTCCTAAGGGCCCACTGCAAGCTCGGAGGCACCACCCTCCAGAGACTGCAGCAGGGACTAAGCAAGGCGTGCAGAGGAAAACTGAGGAGAAAGGGCTCTAGGGAAGCGTCCGGCCGAGGCAGCACTTACGATGCAGAAAGCAGTCGTATTTGAAGCAGCGGCGGCAGAAGAGGGTGTGGAAGGAATGCAGGGACTGCTCCCGCTGCACCGACTTGGCGCACGGCCCGTCGATGTTGGGAGTGCACTGTGGCGGCAGCGCGTTTGGGTCCGACACCTCCGTGAGCTCCCGGTACCTGTTGACAAACAGAAACGCTCAGGGATGTGCACGTTGTCCCCATCTGGGACACTTTACATGGCTATGTCACTATTTGGGGCCATTAGACTCAGGCCCAGGTATCTCAAGGCCAAGCTGCAGTTTGTTTGTAAGGTTTTGTAAGGCTCAAAACGTGCTCTGCCTGCAGAGCCTGAAGGCACCGAGCTCTGTGGCCCAGCCAGAGCTGTCCTTTGAAATACAGATTTCAGCTCTTGCTAAGACAGGTAACAGAACCTAAGCAGAGATCTTCTACCTCTCTTTCATATCCTCTGGGAAGCCGTACTCAGGAAACATGGAAGAAATGGCAGTGAATATCATGTCATTGGGGAAACGCTTCTTGGAACACTTCTTGCTACCTACAAAGAAGAGGAGACACAAATACTCAGTCAAGCTGATGGGAACAGGCCTTTCCTTCTCACACGGCACGATTTGAGAGATATTGAGGTTCATATTTTAAGAGAGAACTGTAATCCCATACGCAGTAGATAAACTAGCGTCCTGCAACCAGGCTAAGCCACTTCCAGAATCAGTGCACAGCCACTTTCAGCATAGCATGACGTACTGCTGGAAGAACCAACATTTCTTAAGCACTATTACTATCTATTTCTGCCAGAGCAGGACTTGCAGACAATGCTTTTCTACATCCACAGAGGTCCTGGTACTTGTGCAACCCACATCAGTACAGACCAAGGACAAAACCAAAACTACCCATCAGCATTCCTAAGGTCATCCAGGACACATGAAAATCCCACCAACCAGAGCTTCCTCTAGGCAACAAGAGCTCCAGGTGGAGCACAGGAGAGGGAAGAGAAACACTAATACATGGAAAGTGGGTCTGGAAGGGATTTGAAAAGGCCCATCTCCCTGCCTCCCACAGAACCAGATCCACCCACACCTCCCTGACAGGTGCTTGCCAGACTGGCACTTGAAAACCTCCACAAGCGGAGCTCCCACAGCCTCCTCAGATAACTCAGCTCTGCTAATCTCACCAGGAAATGGGTTTCCAGATGACTCATCTAAATTACTCCTCATCACACTTTAAGCTGGTGATTTCTTGCCTGTCCACAACAGACAGTAAGAACAACCCATGGCAGGACAGAAACGTGACCAACATAAACCCCATTTCTGTGGCCAAACCCACCCTCTGCTGTGATTCGCTTTCTTTTCCTTGTGACCGGCAGCTCCTCTTTCCCATCCTCCTGTTTCGCCTCAGAATCATTGTGTCCTTCCTCTTCCTCGTCTGAGTACTGGTTCAGGGCGTTCACTAGCTCCAGGAATACAGCATCGCTGATGAGGACTGACCCTGAGATCATTTCTGAAACACAGAGATGCAGGATTGCCATCACCTTTATTGCTCCTTGTCATGGCAAGCCAGCCACACCACTGCTACCAACCAGAGCCCTTCTCTCAGTTTTGTCACGGTAAGTGGGATTTTAGTGCCACTCAGAAGTGTTTTATTGTTTTCAGCAACATGGGGACAGGCCACATCAGAGTTTTCTGTGCCTTCCTCCCCCCAGGCAGTTTTATGACGGGGCAGGCAGTGCTGCTGGGAAACACACTAGCTTTTCATTGATTAAACTCCTAGTGAAAGTCACAAGCAGAACAGGGTTGCTGAGCTCCTCCCACCCTCTAGCACATTTTCAGCATACCAGAGGATGCCTGTGAATCCCTGTGCACAGAAGTATCAGCTCCCAAGCACCCCAGGCATAGAACAGAGCAGGCTATCCAAAGGCAGGACTATGTCCTTGCAAAGGAGAACAGCAAGCATAGTCCTGTCTTGCTGCTCTGAATGCTCCCACAGAAAAGCTGGTCACTGCTGCCACCTTTTGACTTCTGAATTACTTGGATGTTATTTGCAAGAGACTGAACCACAGGATGGTTTGGGCTGGAAGGGGCCTTAAAGCTCATCTCATTTCACCCCCTGCCATGGACAGGGCACTAGACCACTTTTCTCCAAGTCCTGTCCAATCTGGCCTTGAATGGACAGGGTTGGCTGCTCCCAGGTTACCTTCCTCTCCATGAACTTTCCCATCATAGTTATTAATAAGTTCTTCAATGAAAGTTTCATCTTCTTCCTTCACCTCGTCGCCCATGTAAGGGATATTGCACAGAACTGTTTCATCCTCCACCTGAAGAGAGATCAGACACAAATCAGAAAAGCAGCACCTGCTGATCCCAGCAGGGCTGTGCCCAAAGCTGCTCCAGTCCCTCGGACCTGCCAACAACACAAGGCCCAGCAAAAGTTTAGATGTCTCATCACTGATATGTCAGCGCTATCCCATTGTAATACAATTACAAAGTAAAGGACCTGGCTAAGAAATAAAACTCTTTGTTTTAAAGGAAATAAAAATCCTATGAAAAAACTCAAACAAAGCAAGCCCTGAAAAGTCATGTTTGTTCCTTGAACCTTGTGAAGTAACTCCTTGACCTGCCAAGGAGTCACGTGTGAAAGGAGACTACCTGGGTGAGACAGCATGGACACAAAACTGTCCATGGCTTGTGGGATTCCACAAAACAAACAATTAAAACACTTTCCATCATCTCTTGAGCAGATGTCACCTGAAAAAAGTGGGTTGAAGAACCACTTCCCAACCACGTAACAATCACACACCAAGCACACTGAGACCCTGCACCCCACAGACTCCCACGTACCATGAAATTCTGCTGAAGAGGAGACCAGGAGTACATAATGGGCACCAGTGCCACCGTGTTCAGGGTCCTCATGTACAGTGTCTGGCTCGAAAATCCTGGGAAAATGCTCTCAACAGTGCACTGGAATACAAGTACAGAGAAGGGCAGTGAGGAACTGCCCTGGGAGGCTGCCACAGCCTGAGAGAAAACAGACTTCCGGACAAACACACAGAAGCCCCACAACCACTCTGTGGCTCCTTCACAGGAAAATGCCTTTGGGGCACTTTTTTCCCATTTCTGCATCCCAGAAGTGCGAGGCATGGCCCGACACTGACCTAGGACAGCACAGACAAAAACTCATCCCACATCCCCACAGCTCCCTGCAGAACCCCAGTTCCATTCCCAGCTGCTGCTGCTGTGCTCCTTTTCCTCTGCATACCTGTTTCAGGAACGGGTGTCCACTGACCGGCTTCATCAGCTGCACGGGCTGCACTCGAAGCTTCTTCCAGTCTTCATTCAGGATTTGAGTCTTTTCATGAACCTTTGCAAAGTTGGCCACAAAAAGAGCCTGAAAGGAGAGAAAGAAGTTCTCAAAATTGAAGAAATCCCATTGACAATACTAAAATTCTTCCTGAGGTTCTGTTTCGAGCACCAAAACACACGTGAGGCTGTGCATTTTCAGACTGGTGATACTCATTATAACGAATTCTAATTAAACTCAGCATTGGTACAGAACTGTGCTGAGAATCCATTCAACAGCCAGGAGCTTTGGGTAACTCCTGGTCCCAGCCAATCCCCTCTGGAAGTCCTCCTGCCAAGAGAAAGCCATCTGAAACCCACACCGCTGGGAGGGTTCTGCAGGGAGGTGCTGTATAAACAAAGTGGAAACGAGCCCTCCTGGGCTCGGCCAGCAGCCCTGTGTGTGTCTGACAGCCACACAGCCCGAGACCAAGGGCAGAGCGCTGGGAGAAGAGGCAGCATCTGCTCCAGCTGATCCAGCCTGCAAGTGAGGCACAGCCCATCAATTCCCCGGCTGACACTGCTCGGGCAGCCTGAGCTGAAGTGAAATGTTTTGGGGATGCCCAGCCCTGTCCATGTCCCACCTTTGCTCCCATGTTCGCCTGGAACCTCTTGAGCTGCCGCAGCCGCATGTACTCGGACTTGACTTTCCTCTTCCAGTACATGATGCACTTGGATGTCGGAGGAGTGGCGATCTCCATTTTTCTACAACAGCACGGGGAGAAGAAACGTCAGACACCGGAGAGCTCAACCCCGGAAACAACTGATACTAGAAAAAACACCAAACATCCTTGTGGGTTCTAAATGCACCACGGGGGACACAGCGGCGCGGGCCTGCAGCGCGAGTGCGGGGCAGGCCGGGCGGCACCGAGGGGCGGCCGGGGGAGCCGCGGGGGCCCGACCGCCCCGGGAGCGAGCCCCGGGAACGCGCCCCGGGAACGCGCCCCGGAGCGAGCCCCGGGAGCGGGGCCGGGCCCCGGAGCGCCCCCGCCGGGTCCCCGCCGGTACCGCGGGAGCCGCCCCTGCCCCGGGCCCCCCTTCCCTTCCTTCCCTTCCCTTCCTTTCCCTTCCTTTCCTTTCCCCTTCCTTTCCTTCCCGTCCCGCCCCGCCCGCACTCACTGCTCGGCCATGGCGGCACGGGCAGGCCGCGCGCCCCCGGCACACTGCGCGCGCGCCGGCACCGCCCCGGGACAGCCGGCACCGCCCCGGGACAGCCGGCACCGCCCCGGGACAGCCGGCACCGCCCCGGCACCGCCATCGGCACCGCCCCGGTACAGCCATCGGCACCGCCCCGGGACAGCCGGCACCGCCCCGGGACAGCCGGCACCGCCCCGGGACAGCCATCGGCACCGCCCCGGCACCGCCATCGGCACCGCCCCGGTACAGCCATCGGCACCGCCCCGGCACCGCCCCGGTACAGCCGGCACCGCCCCGGCACCGCCCCGGCACCGCCATCGGCACC
>JAWWEW010000077.1:2666178-2699154 GCA_035583185.1 Anabacerthia variegaticeps
CCGCCCCCCCCGCCCCGGGACCGCCCCGGTACATCCCCCACCTCCCCGAGCACCGCCCCGGTCCCGCCCCGCCGGGGGCGCTGTCGGTGCTGCTCGGGGCTGTCCCTCCGCCCCGGTGCCCGGTGTGCCCGCCCGGTGCCCGGTGTGCTCGCCCCGGTGTGCCCGGTGTGCCCGCCCCGGTCCCGCCCCGGTGCCGGGGCAGCCTGGCCCCCACGAGTCGCCGTGGCGGTGCCGGGACCCTCCGGTCCCCCCGTCGGGCAGGGAGCGGCTGTGGCTGCGCCGGGGACCGGGGGGACCGGGCGGTCCTCCATGTCCCGCTGCTGCTCGGCCCCCTTCCATGTGCCACCCTCGAGGGGAGCCACTGCCGCTGGAGCCACACCGGGAGCTGGGTCGGCATCAGATCCAGAGGCGCCGAACACACACCCAGAGCGGGGCCACGGCGGGGCTGTGCCCCCGTCGGGGCAGGCTGGCCTCACACTGTCCCCTCTGCGGCACCTACAGCAACCTCTCCAGCTGCGCCCAGCTGCTGGCCCAGCTGCTCTCCTGCCCCTGCCTTGGGGCCATCTTCGACGCCCTCTTCCTGCAGGTCCACCAGGAATACTTCTCCAACTGCACTCGGGCCGGGCTCCCTGGACTGGATGGATGGCTCCCCAGCGTGGCTGTGGCTGTAGGGCTCAGCTGCCTTGTGCCCCTCGCTGCTCTCACACTCAGCAGTGCCCACAGAGGGTCTCAAACCCCAGAGGGCAGATGCCCAGCCCCTGCGAATCACTGTTCCTGCATATCCCTCTTAGCCCCGGCAACTAAGGACCATGAGGAGAGGGATCAGGGTGAGGAGGACAGGGCAGACCAGGGCTGGTGGGTCTGGGAGTCCCTGCAGTTGGAATGGGTTCCATGGCACTGGGAGAGGCTGGGCACTGGACTCTGGATGTCTGCATTTGCCTTGGGCAGGGACAGCATTGGGAGAAGGGTCCCGGGCACCAGGATCCTGCACGGGCCAAGCCCCTTCCTTGGCACCCCGAGTAAGGGTTGGCAGGAAGCGATGGGGATGCCAGGCTGGGTGGGGAGCCCGGGGCCCGGCTGGCAGCCACCACCCGGTCCCTGCTTGTCCTGTCCCTGCCCATCCCCTCCGGACACCCCAGGAGGGGGGCGGCTGTCCTGGCCCCGGGGCCGTGCTGAGATCATTGGGTGTCTCCCTAGCAGAAACTCTTGCCACCCATCTGGAGGCTCTGCTGGCTCCACCAGAGAGTGGGACTGGGGGGCTCTAGCCCTGTGGCCACTGGAGTGCCAGGAATGGCTTCCAGATGTGGCCATTCACCTGCAGAAGGTCCCATCCTGCCCTGGAGCAGTGGCTGCTGCAGCCCGGGGAGAGTTAGGCAGCTCTGCCAGGACCTTCGCTGGGGAGCTAAAGCCCAGAGCGATCATCTTTCCACAGCAGGGAGGGTCCCTCCGTGCTGTGCTTCACTGCGCTCTGGTTCTCATTTTGGAGCTTCCCCAGGCAGCTGTTAAAGGGGAGGCTTTGAGCTGCACCCTGCCCCTGGCCAGGTGTGAAAGGAGCTCACCCCGGCTCTGTGTTGGAATGCCACAGACCCGCGGGCTGGGGTCACCCTCAGTGGGGTGACATGGGCGCCTGGGAGGGAACTGCTCCAGGAATAGGGGGCTCCAACAGAGCTGGGCAGGCACCGGGCTGGGCGGTGCAGGAGGACGGCTTTGGGGCCAAGGACTGTCGGGGTCGGCCAAGTCTCTGCCCTCTCCCCACCTCCTCGGCCTCGTGCCTGTAGGCAGGTCGCACCATCACCCTTCCCTCGTCAGCCTCAGGCCCGGGGAAGGGGCCGGGGCTGCCCCAGCAGTGCCGCCCATGGGGCAGGTGCCCGGGGGAGCAGAAGCTGCGGTGTCGGGGCCATGGGTCCCCCCGTCTCCCCCATCCCTGGGCGGCAGCGCCTGTCCGGGGACATTGTGCTTCCCCGTCCACTCCCCCCGCTGCTGGGCTGCCTGCCCTCCACGCAGGAGACTAGGGATTTCACAACCCAGCCCAGACAGGATTAAAGAGAAATACACAAGTAAACAAATCGCGGCCTCCTAACGCTGGACGCGCAGTGCGGGGAGCGGAGCCTCCGGGCCGGTGGGTGAGGCGTGGGTGCCGCGGGTCCCGGGTGCGGGAGAGATGCCCGCGGGGGCCGGCACCGCACGGCACGGCGCGGTCCCGCTGGGAGAGCCGCTTCAGAGCAGCGCTGAGCAATCTCATTTTTCACACGTCTCCTGTAGTCAAACTGCCCCTGTCAGAGGAAAGGAGTTGCTTCCTGTTATTTCCATTGAAATCCTTGTCCCGGTCGTTAGCCGGCAGGCTCTGGCAGGATGGCACCGCGCGCGTACATGAGCTCCGGCCACCTCTCCCAAGGGCTCCTGCTGCTCTGGGGTAAGTGCGTGGGGGGCAGCCTCGGGGGCTCCGCACCTTGCACCACCCCGCATGCAGCTGCCTGCCCGCTCGTGGGGCCCGGGGTTGGGGTCTCAGCTCAGCCCGACCCACCGCCCACCCCAGCGTGGGACCAGCCTGGCAGCGCTGAGGACGGCTGGGGCAGCCATTGACAGCATAGCCTGGGGTCAGTGGTAGGTGGGTGCTAGGGGCAGCCCCCACCATGCTCATCCCTCATCCAGCAGGGAGCCCCGCAAAAACCCCAGGCTGCGACAGAAGCCGTGGCACCACATGTGCCCAGGCAGAGGGACTGGATGGGGCCATCGGGGACAGAGACTGGGACAGGGTGGGCTGCCCTTTTCCACAGCCACTGTGCCAGCCCAGGAGCACTCTGTGGCCAGTGCCTGGCTGTGCCAGAGCTCCCCATGAGTCGCCCAGGCAGGGCCCACTGGGACGGTTCACTATAGGACCAGCATCTCTGCCCCACGCCACAGGACCTCAACCGAGGGTAGAAGATGGATGGGGTGGTTTCCTTGGACCGTGGGGCCCCATGAGCCAGGCAAGACATGCCCCACGCCCTTGGCAGGCTGTGCTGGGTGTGGGCCTGATGGTAGGCGGAGGGGCTCTCCGGCAGTGTCGCACTGTGTCCAGCGCTTCCTCTTCCTGCCCCAGCCCTGTCTGGCTGCAGTGCAGCCACCTCGGGCAGTGGGCGCGGCCCCGGCACTGGCTCCCCATGGGCAGGGGGCATGGCGCACCCCTCTGCCATGACCATGGCACAGGGCCCACAGCCCCCAGACAGCTCCTCCTAGCCCTTGGGCAGTTGCCTGCAGCCTGGCTGACCCCCTACCCACAGCTTCTCCCCATCTGGGGGGCTGGATGCCCTGGCCTCAGCATGTGCCAGGCTTGGGGCAGCTCACTGCCCTGTGCCCCAACTGCTGGCTCCAGTGGCCTGCAAGGGACACTCAAAACCTCCCTCCTGCAGACCCAGCTTCTGCTGGGGAACCCCCTGCAAGTGGAAACCTCCCAGCACCTGCACAGTCCTGACCCTGTGTTCTCTCTCACCCTACATCCCCCCTTCTGCAGTGCTCCTGGGGATTGGGCTCTGCTACATGGACGCCGAGACAAAGGGCTTTGGCCAGGACGCTGGGAGAAGCTCACCCGTGGCCATGGCCAATGGGACAGCCCAGCCCACAGGTGAGTGCTGGGGCTTGTCAAGGGCCAGGCAGCAGCATGGGGCCAACGGTGCCCTGGCCAGGGCTGGCTCTTCACCAGGTGGTGACCTTCACAGGGTGACCACCCCCCTTTCCCCTGGCCATTACTGAAATAGCTGGCCCATGCGATGGAGTGCTCTTTGGCACTGCCCACAGTGGGGACAGCCAGGAGCAGCCTGCCCTCACACTGTGCTCCTGGCATCGCCCTGGGACTGCTGCAAGGGCCAGGCAGCACCCCAGCGCCGCTCACGGTCTGTCCCCCACCATGCCAGTGTCTCTCCCACTGGTGTGGGTGTCACTGGCAGCAGGGGCAGGCAGGGATGTGCTGTGGAAGGGGCACGCTGCCCGTGCTCAGCACCTTTCTCCACAGAGGGGAATTACACCGACATCACACAGAAGTGCTGGGATTACTTCGTCTACCTGATGAGGAATGTGAGTGCGTCGGAGTTGTGCGAGTGGAAAGTCATCAGCAGGTAAGGGGTGGCAGGACCTTCCCCTCTGTCAGCGGGGCGGGGGCACTGGGCAGTCCAGAGGGGTGCTGCTGATTTGGGGGGCTGGGGGCGGCCCGGGGGGTCCGTGCCCCATTCCCAGCTCTCTGCCAGGCCCTACAGCGAGCTGCAGTACTGCCTGGAGTTCGCAGCCGACCACCTGAACTACAGCTACCCCAACGCGCTGGCGGAGCAGTACATCTTCCAGAGCCACCACCGCTACTTCCACAACTGCACCCTGGAGAACCCGGTGTTCTTCGACCCGCCCGAGGATGTGCTGCTGGCCATGATCATCGCCCCCATCTGCCTCATCCCCTTCCTCGTCACCCTGGTCATCTGGCGCAGCAAGGACGGCAAGGCACAAGCCTAGCGCCGCCGCTTCCCCCCGCGCCCTCCCGGCCCCGCCGACCGGCATTAAACGTTTCTGCCCCCCACGCCTGGCCCCGGTTCTTCCGCCGCTCCGTCCGCCGCCAGCCCCGTCCCGGCACGGGGGCGCCCGGTGGGGGACCGGGACCGGGCAGGAGGACACCGGGATGGGGACGGGGCAGGAGAACACCGGGATGGGCACCGGGATCGGGCAGGAGGACACCGGGATGGGGACGGGGCAGGAGAACACCGGGATGGGCACCGGGACCGGGACCGTACACTAGAACACCGGGATGGGGACCGGGACGGGGCAGGACACCGGGAGAGGGCAGAAGAGCACCGGGACGGGGCAGGAGAACACCGGGACCGGGACGGGGAGCGGACAGGAGGACACCGGGACGGGGACCGGGATCGGGCAGGGGGCGGAGCCGCCGGGTGGGCGGGGCTGGGCTCGGAGGGGGCGGGCCCAGGGGGCGGGCGGAAGTGCGGCGGGCCGGGCCGGAAGTGCGGCGGGCCGGGCGGAAGCGGTGGCGGTCCCGGCGGCGGCGATGAGCTTCGCGTGGCCCTGGCAGTACAACTTCCCTCCGTTCTTCACGTGAGCGCGGGCGGGGGCGGCACCGGCGCGGGGGGGGGGGGGCGGCCGGGGCGGGGGGGGGGGGGCGGGGGGGGCCGGGCAGGGGGGGCCGGTGCCCGGGGTGCCGGTGCCCGGGGTGCCGGTGCCCCGCCGGCCCCGCGCTGACCCGACCCCCGCAGGCTGCAGCCGAACGGAGAGACGCGGCAGAAGCAGCTGTCGGCCTGGTGCGCGCTGGCGGTCGCGTACAGCCGGCGGCACCGACTGCCCGCCATGACGGTGCGGGAGGCGCAGGACAGCCCGCTCTTCGCCAACGCGCGCCTCCAGCGTATCCTTTGGGCCCGGTGCCCGCGCCCCTCCGCCCCCACCCCCGCCTTCCGCAGCGCCTCCTTAACCCGCGCCCAGGGAAGCTGCCGCTCGAATCCATCCAGGTGGTGCTGGAGGAGCTCCGCAAGAACGGTGGGTGCCCCGCCCGCCCGTCCGTGCAGGCGGTGCCCGGCCCGCGGGGCAGGAAGGGCCGGGCAGCTCCCGCGGGGCTGGGCTGTACCTCAGCCCGGGCCGGCTCCCGCCGCCGTCCCTGCCTTGACAGGCAGATTTAGCTGCGGGGGGAGAAGGGGCTCGAAAGAGAAATCTATTACTGTAGACACAGCAATATTTGGGAAGTTGGTGTGAGCGACTGGGAGGAGGCTGGTCCCTGAGGCTGCCCCTGGGCGCAGTGTCTGGTGTGTGTCCTGAAATCTGCACCTTTGATCATTACTGCTGACCTGTGCTCTAATTCAGTCCCTGTTCCCTGTTCTTTTTAGGGAACCTGGAATGGTTAGATAAGAACAAAACCAGCTTTCTGATCATGTGGAGGAGACCAGAAGAATGGGGAAAGCTCATCTATCAGTGGGTGAGAGAGCTGCACACCAGACCAGACTGTCTGTCTGTGGGGACAGGGGGTCTTGGCTGTGGTTTGGGCAAGACCACTACAACGTTCTCTTGCTTCCTCATTGCTTTTGTCTTTCTCCTTACATTTCTCCCTGTTGCAGGGAGGGGTAAGGTTATTAGCAGCTTGCTGTGAGCTGCAGTGTGAGTGGTGGGTGCCACTGTCCCCCCCTAGTGCCATTGGCTGTCCCCTGACGAGGACAGGGCAGTGTCACTCTGTATGGCCTGAGTCCTCAATGAAACATGTGGGCAGGATGAACAGAGGGGCAGGAGAGGAACCATCTTTGTTCCCTCAGGCTGCACTTCTGACTCTGCTGCCCCAGGATGCTGATGCTTCTCAAGTACTGTGCACATTTTGTGTCAGATGTTCTGGGAAATGCGAGGGTTTTCAGCCACATGGATGAGATTTGCTGTGTTGCCTTCATGTTTCCAGGTGTCGAAGAATGGCCTGACCAACTCTGTGTTCACGCTGTATGAACTGGCCAGTGGAGATGATACCGAGGGCGAAGGTAACGTCAGGGCTCGTGGTCCAGAGCAGGCTTTCAGAGCACACTGGATTGGAGCATGTAAACAGTTGATAGTCAGATTACAGATTTGTAGATTAAATATTTTGAAATCTCATGTGCAAACTTGCCCCCACACCGCTGGCACGTGCTGCTCTGAAGGCTTTTGCCACATTGCAGGAACATCTCCCTCTGTAATTGCATTTTCACTTCCCTGGTGCCCAGCGCTTTCTCTGGTGAGGTGAGGGGTGTTTTGTTTTGATGCTGAGCTCCTGAGCTGCCTTAGAGGCTGCTATGACTCATCCCTGCTATCTGATGACCTTCAGGCTGTATCCTGAAGCAGTGATGTAGAGATGAGCCTGTGAGTGTAGCCGTGACTGGTTTTGCTGTAGTGTTACAGTGTTCCTGAGAGTCCTCTGCTGCCCCCAGTCCCTGGACCTTGCAAGCCTATTGGTTTCCAGATGTGATTTTCTGTTGATGGGGATCTTGGTCCTTCCCTAGAGTTCCATGGCTTGGATGAGGCTATGCTGCTCCGTGCCCTGCAAGCCTTGCAGCAGGAGCACAAGGCTGAAATTATCACGCTGGATGATGGCCGAGGTGTCAAGTTCTTCTGACAGGAGCCCTCTTCCCTTCCCTGGCTGCAGTCTTGGGTCTCGCTGATAAGGGTCACTCCTTGGGCCTGGCTTCACACCATGACTGCAAGGACCTGCATCCTCGGGATTTCTTGGGGCAAGGAGAGTCTGCAAACCCTTCCAAAGACGTGGCTTAGAAATATCCCAAGATCCTCTGTCTGTCTGTTATCCATGTTGGTGTGTTTTGAGAGGCTAAAGCTGCTCTAGGCAGTTCTGAGAGGGACCACCCAGAAGTGAAACACTAGGGCTGCTGCTGGTCCCCATTTCTGTGACAGCCTCAGAGCAGTCCCAGGTGGCTGGTTGAATTTGTCCTTGAAGGGCCCCCCGTGCCCCTGCGAGCTGCAGCCTGGGCCCCAGTCCTGCTGCAGTGCCCGAGGGTAAGGCAGGAGCAGAGGACTGGCTGTTGCTGCCGTGCTGTGGAAGTCCTCGGTGGCAGAAGGAAACGCCCTTGCTGCCAGACTGACTGGGGGGTGCCAAGGAACTAATTTCAGGTGATTAAAATGAGATGTATTTATAGAGCAGCCTGGGTGTTTTTGTCTATCTTTATTTTTCCATCAGAAACAAAACAGAGCAGTGCACCAGATTCCTGCCCTTCAATCAGTTTCTTCACTGCCCTGGGGGAATACAGCGGTGCTGGAGAGGGCTGGGCCTCCCCCAGTGTGGGAAGCAGCAGCACAAGTGCTTTTCTCCACTCTGCAGGGCTGTGCCCTGTGGGCGCCCTCACTGCCCATCTCAGGACAACATTTATTTTTGCATATGCAACCTGTTTGGAAGACCCTGGGTTTGTGCAGAGGTGATGGATTAAGCTCTGTACCACTGTTCCTGGTAAAGGGATGACTCAGCTTTAGGCTTTTGGTGCTGATAACAAAGTCTCCAACTTGTTGGAAGCTGCGGCCCAGGTAACAGTCGCTGACCCTGTCAGTTCTGGGAAAGCTGGATGGCTGTGCTGGAGCAGGATCACACTCACCTTTCCCTGAGTGTTCCATATGTGTGAAGGTTGGGGACAGGGGGCTGGAGTGACCATTGGTCAGACCAGTGTGGTCATTCTAGGGGTCCAGCGCATGCACCCCACACACTTCTGCCTCCTGCTCCAGGCCAATGCTGAGCAGCATGTCCAGCCTGCCCTGACCTTGGGGACAGCCTGGCACTGGCTCAGCTGCTGCTGCCAGCCAGTGTTGGTGGCAAGGAGTTCTCAGTGTAGGTGAGATGCTGAAGTCCAGGGGCTGCAAAATGTAAAACTTTTCGTTTTGTAGCAGGAGCCCACTGACCTGAACTTGGTGGGATGTCCTGCCCTGGTCTGGAGACCATCATCCCTATGAGCTCTGCTATGGTGCTGCCATGCACTGACAGCACTGAGTGAGCCCAGCAGAAGCAAAAGCTGTGCCACAGTATGTGCCAGGAGCCCCACACTGTGTCCGTCCCCACAATTGGCACAGGCTCTGCTCAGCTGGGGTCTCACTGCCTCCCTTTGTATCTGCAACCTCCAAAGTCTCTGTGTAGGATCCATCCACTACCTGGACTTGTTTTGGTGACCAAGATCTGCCTCTGCTTCCCTCCCCATGCCACCCACATTGCCCCTTCCCTCCCTGGTTGCTCTGCCTGCTCCACTGCTCTCTAGCCCTGTGGCTGCAGTGCTGTGCCTGGAGGCGTCTGCACTTGATCGCAGACAACAAGCCTTCAGCTGTCAGGCTCAGGGTGTCTGTTCTTGCTGTCTGTATGCGTGATGCTGACCTCCCAGCACTGTGTTCCAAGCTGGGAGTGCTGTCTCTAACCTGGCTGTCCTTGAGGGAGTCTGTGTTCTTAATTAAATTCGCTCCCTTCTTAGGAAATGGCTGATGTGACATTAGATAAGCCTAAAACCAGCTTTTTCGTTCCAAGGTACTCCTGGCAGCAATTCCCTTCTCCTTTTCAGCTTCCTATTTAGTTGCTTGCTCAGTGAGAGGAGGAGGAAGAGTATGTCCCCTTTGTGGAATGGACACAATATAAAATTCCTTTTCTATGCCCTCTGGGCTCGTTAGGAGAGGCTGCATCCAGCCATGCCTGCATGGAACCTGCGGGACCTGCGGGACCAGCTCTCCACACCAGGCACTGCAGTGAGGTGTCAATGCCAGGGCCATGGGACAGGTCCTTGGAATGGCAGATGCGCTGCTGGCTGGTGCTGCTGCCCTGGAGGGAGCAGATGTCCCTCTGCAGAGGTGCTGCCCAGCCTAGCCCCACAGAGGGGCTCGCTGGAGGACATGGCATTTCAGAGGGGTGGCTGATGCAGCCCCCTGCTCTGGCCATGGCCCCTCAGAGGCCCCTGCCACATCTGGCCACGGTGATTAGGGCTCACTGGCTGGGGTGAGGCACTGCTCAGGGGATCTGGTACAGAGATAAGGCACTATCAGGCTGGGCACACTCAGATCTCGCTGGTCAGGGAGGTAAGATGCCGAGAGGGGTTTTATTTAATGTGGTTGCTTAGGAGCAGGAGTTGTTTCAGTCTGATAAATTTATATGTTGGGATAAACTTGCAGGTGGGTCCCGTCTGTACCTCTGGGCTGAGGAAATCCTCCACAGTGATCTGCCTGGGATTACAGCTGCAGCTGAGGTTTGGGTGCCATCTCCTTCTCCCTGAATTCGTGGGTTAGGGCAAGGAAGGGCACAGCAGCTGCTGTGGGCATGGGATGGTGAAGCCAACTGTGAAACAAGCTCTGGGTTTCCCTGGAGCCCTGGGCCCTGGACCCTTCCTGGGACAGGCACCTTGTGCCACACAGCCCCAGCTGTGCATTCCCCATCTCTGTATGGGGAACACCTTTTACTGGACCCATTCTGGCCCCTCTGTGATCCTGCCTTGAGCTCCAGAATCAGAACAGGCAATTCCTGGCAGGGCTTGCTGGAGCCCAGAGCTGAGCAGGGCTTTGATTCATGATCTAATTCTGAGGAGAGCGATTACACAGTCCCCTGTTCTCTTCCTGGCAGCCAAATGCAGGTGAGAAATGGGTTATGTTCCCTGATTGCGGCAGTTCCTCAAAGTGAGGGCTGGCACTGGCATACACAGCCCAGAAATGTCACCCTGATAACGCTGGGGAGCTGCAGTGGGCGCTTGATTGTGGAGCAAGAGCCCTCTGTTTTCAGGCCAGGTTGGCTCCAGCTTGGTGTTCCTGGCCAGGTCAGAAGGGGAACTGTGCCTGTGCCTAAGCTGCCTCCCCCTGCCAAGTTCTGGTGTGGGGTGGTATTTGGTGGGGTTGGTCAGGGAGTTTCTCAGACCACTTATCAGAAAGGTGTGAGAGGGCAGCAGGCAGAGAGAACTACACCTCTAATTTCCTCTCCTGTCTGCAGGGGCCTCACTGGACTGGAATACTCCCCTGCTCCTCTGGGATCTTCCAAGGCATCTTGTTTCATGATGAAAACCCTCGATAAGGGGACATGTGCCTGCCAGCGACCACGCTGAGATCTCTGCCTGTCTCTGTGTGTCTCACTGGAGAGCTGGAGCTCCCTGCCAGCCTCAGTCATGGTTCTGTGCCTGGCAAGGGACCCCCGGTGGGGGCAGCCAGAGAGCCAGCCCACAGGGGCACAGGCAGCGTGCCCCCCTTTCTGGCAATGCTGAGAAGGGCTCGGTTGTTCTGGGCAGGGCTCACCCAAACGAAGTGCATTGTTTGACAGAGTTGCATCTTACACCATGAGAGTCACCCATAGCAGGACCAGCATGAGCACTGCACCGATGGCCTGTTGATCCTGGCCTTTGGGCTCTGGTGGCTGTGGGTGCCCAGTGCCCTGGCAGCAGGGAGAGCCCTGCAGTGAGTGGTGCTGGGACACTGTTCTGCTGGCAGTGGTTGTTCCCTCAGGGATGCCCATAAATGCCCCTCACACACTCCAAGGAGTGCAGGGCTGGGTGGGGATGTGGTCACTGCTCCTGCTCAGTGGCCCATGCTGCACGAGCAGCTCGTGGCAGGGAGGTGTGTGCCAAACCCCTTGTTGGGGAGGGGGTGCCCGGCTCCTCCGGTGCTGGAGAGCCAGGTTGGGTCTTGTGGGGGGAGCAGAGTGGAGATCAGCAGTGTGCCACAGCTTGGCTGTGGTTTCTGTAGGAACGACATTTCATTAAATTCTTCTCCCTCCTCCCGCCGGTGGGGATTTGTGGGGAGCAGCCATGCGGGACGCGGCCACAGCCGAACTTGGGGTCAGCAGCCGCAGTTACCTGGCATCACCCTGCGGGTGCCAGGTTAGCGTTTAGAAGGACATGGCTGTACTCCCGTGTCGATCCCCTCCTTAATGTTTCCGGTATCGTTGAGTAGAAACAATCTGACCTCAGGGAAAAGAAATTAGCAGTGGCCTCAATTGCTTTGTGTTTTGTGTAAACAGCCTCACCGGCAGAACAACCTCCTCCTTCAGCCTGGAGAGACAACACGCTCTTGTCCGGCTGTTGGCTCCCGCGGGGCTGACACACACCTTCGACTCTTCCTATTTTCGTGACCCTAAATCCAGGATTTCAGACTGTAGTGAACCCGAGCGGGATTGTCCGGGGCGGCGTGGAGGGGAACCGTGCTCCCGGACACGCTGCTCCAGGACCGGAGGCAGAAACTCCGAGGAAATGTCTAAACCAGGCACGTCCCTACGGCCGGGCTCCGGCGGCGTCGGTCACAGCGGCGGGCAAGGGGCTGCCCTGCGGGCAGGGGGAGCAGCGCGGCTCCGGGTGGGCTCCGGGCAGTGACCCCCGGCCGGGAGGGGACATCCCGCGGGGGATGCCCACCGTTCCGTTCCCGGCGCGGTGCCGGGGCGCTCTCCGCCCGCACAGCCCCTGCCCAAACCCGCAGCGCTGGGCGCCGCCCCGGGGCCGTACCCGGTGCGGGACCCCTGCCCGATGCGGGACCCCTGCTCGGTGCGGGACCGGTGCCCATTGCGGGACCCCTGCCCGGTGCGGGGCCGGTGGCGCAGAGCGGGCAGGGGGCGGTGGCCGCGCGGGGGCGGTCCGGGAGGGGCGGGGGCGGTGCCGTCGGGCGGGGCAGCGGCGGGGCCGGTGCCCGAGCCGGGTCTCGGTGGTCCCTCCTGGCTGCGGGGTCGCGGCGGCAGCGGGTGCGAACCTGTGCAGGGCTGAGCCGATGCTGGCGGCCGAGCCCGCCGCTGCCGGTACCATGTCCCAGCCCGAGGCGGAGCGGGCGGGCGACGGCTCCGCGCCGGAGACGGAGCCGGGGCCGGAGCCGGGGCCGGGGCTCCCCGGACGGGCCCCTCACCGCAGCCGCAGCCGACGGCCCTCGGGTCGCGACTCCCGGCGCGCCTCGTCCCGCTTCAACCGGCGGAGCTCGGCCGAGCTGGAGCTGCTGGGATACCCGGCGCCCGACGGGGGGCGCGGGGGGTCGCCGCCGCCGGGCGCCGCGGGGCTCCGGGAGCCGGAGGAGACGGAGAGCGAGGAGGTGGAGACCCGGGCAGTCGCCACCTCCCCCGACGGCCGCTTTCTCAAGTTCGACATCGAGATCGGCCGCGGCTCCTTCAAGACCGTCTACAAGGGGCTGGACACGGAGACCACCGTGGAGGTGGCTTGGTGCGAGCTGCAGGTACGGCCCCTGCCAGCGCCTCCGTCCCTGCTTGCCCGCGCCCTGCCCGCGCCCACAGACCCGCGCCCCGGGGCAGCGGGATCCGGAGGGGCACTTGGACCCTTCTCTGTCCGGTTTCTCTGGGGTGTGCAGGCCCCCGGCCCTGAGCCCCCTGCCCCCTGCTGCCTGCCTGGGAGCTGTGTGGGACCCGTGGGGAACCTCCCCAGCCTGGAGCCTGTTGTGGCGAGGGCGGGGACCCTCGAACCCCCACTTCTGCCAGGCACTCCCATCCAGCTGGGCCACAGCAGCAGCGCAGGGCAGGGACCTGTGGCTGGGCACGGGCTCTCCGTGCTGCCCTGCGCTGTGCCCATGACTGCTAGCGCTTTGGTGCCTCGCAGGGCTCCTGGCCCGGGCCCAGACTCCTGCTTAGTGCCGCCGGTCCTGGCCCTCCTGCCCATCACGTGCTGTTTTCCATTTGCCTTCTTGCTGCCTGCGCTATGGAGCATGCCAGGCCACCCAACCTCTTGGTGCCAGTCACTGCTCTGGGGCTTTACAGGTGGATCAGGGAGGAGTTGCTGGGGCTGAGCATCCCACTGCCTTTCTGGTGCCCACCAGCTCATAGCTTTCCCTCTGAGAGGGCAGTGAAGGCAACAGTGCCCTCCCTGCCTATGTGTCTGTGCCAGTGCTGGAGCTGGCTCCGAGATTTGCTCCAACAGCCCTTGGTTTGCTCGGGAGCACGTGCCTGCAGCGGGAGGGGGCTGGGTGTGAGTTTAGAGCAGGGTACACCCTGACCTTGGTGTGCTCTGCTTGCTTGACCTTGGCTGAAAGAGCGTCCATGGGCACCTGTGTGCTGTTCCTGTGATGCTGCCAGGGGCTCTTTGCTGGGTTTTCCAGGTCTCTGAGGAGCATCCCCATCTCTTCTCTGCCCCAATACTCCTTCATCCCCTTTGCTGCCTTGCAGCCTGAGAGCAGGATGCAGGCAACAAGGTGCTGAGGGCAGTGGTGAGGATGTTGCTTCTGCAATGCCTTTGCCCACTCATTGTTTCTAATGGGCCTGATCTTGTCCTGATGGAGGTGCACAAGGAGAGCTGTGCTGTGAGGCTCTCTTTTCTCCTTGGATCCCCTGGGGAAGGGCTTTGGTGAAGTCCAAAGTCTCCCACAGGCTTCCGACCCTGGGATGGCTGCTGTGGTGGGAAGGTCCAAGTCCTTGTTGACACAGAAAAACATGTCTTGCGAGTTTGTTGTCTTGTTCCTAAAAGCTTGGTGCAGCAGCAAGTGGTTGCCAGGGCTGGGTCCTTGGGGTGGCTGCAGCCCAGCAGAGCGAGACGAGATCCTGAGAGAGAGATGGGTGGTTTCTGAAGGGGGTGATTGTGGCCTTTTAGGGAGGAAGGTGAGGATTTGGACCCCACTCATGGGTTGCGCAGTTGCTTCAGTTGCTGAGAGTTCAGTTCAGAGCTGGCTCAGTTGTTCCACCCTTGAGCAGCCCCATGGCTCTATCCAAATGCATCTCATGGTGTTGGGAAACCTGGAAGACCTGGCTCCCTTGGCACACATCCTCCCAGGGAAGCACAGCCAGATCCCTGCAGGCAGCCCTGGCCATGCTCCCCCCCCGACGCTGCCCCTCCACCCCAGCCCTCTCCCCTTCCCACCCAATATTTGGCTTCATCCCACTGAGTGCTCTTTATCCAGTGACTCTTGTCCCCAGATCTGTGTCCCACAAGGGGCTGAGGACACAAATGCAGACTTTTAGAAGTTTGTTTTTTTTTCAGCAATCATGCAAAGAGTTGGACACTGTGACACAAATACAGGATTTGGAACCACAAATAAAAGCAGTTGTGGTTCTGCCGTTTTAAAAATAGCTTTGTCCTGTGCATTTCACAGTTGTTCTTCTATTGCCTTTCAATTCTAAATGAATACCTAACCTCAGGCATGACCTGTTTCGAACCAGCAAGTCTTGTCCAGCTGCTGTGATGGATCTCAATCCCAAATCCCAGCTCTCCTTACTGTCCTTGTCCTGCCCTTCCCTCCTTGGAGCCTGATGAACTGTAGGCTGGTTTTACCTGTCCAGTCTTCCTGTGAGACCCCTCTAGGGACCTGCCCAACCCTGTCCCCTCTTGCCACTGCCCCCCACTCCTGAACACAGTGTCTGTCTGTGCCTCCTGCCTGTGTCCACAGCCCCTCTGTTTGTGCTTTCCAGCTTTAGCCCAGGACTATTTCTGTGGTAGGTGCTGCGGGCGGTGGGGAAGGAGGAAGCAGGGAGGAAACCGGAGGCCCAGAGTGGGGTTAGGCTGTAAATACCTGTCTGTGAGTGATTTTCCTGTGGAACCCCTTGGGACTCTCCAGTGAGCAAGAGCATCCTGGGCAGCGAGTGCTGTCATGCCTCCTCTGACTTCAGCACCCAGATTGGGCAGGTAACCTCAGCCAGCAGCCACGGGGTCGTGGAGCACCTTGTGTGTGTGCTCACGTACCTGCAAGCATGCAGGAGCTCCCTGCTCCACAGGGCAGACCTGTGGGCAGGGCAGTGAGGCACTGGCACCCACTGCTGCTGTAGAGAGGGTTCCTCTGCGGGGGGCCCATGACCTCCCTGTGGCTGGAGGTGCTGTGGCCATGGCTGGGTGCTCTCCAGCCCCTGTTCTGTGCCCCACCGTGGTGTTGCTGTGAATGCTCCTCCAGAGTGTGAGTGCCAGTGTGGACCAGGGCCCTTGAGGGCTGTGGGAGCAGAACAACCAAGGGCTGTGGGAACGGGAGAGCCCTGTGAGTGCTGCAGAGTGTGCTGAGCACCAGCACTGCCAAGCGCTGGGGACAGCCTCCTGCTGCAGAGGTGAGAGCCATCCTTGGCCACCATGCCCAGCCCTCCCTCCTCCCTTGCTGGCTTCAGCTTTTGGTGTTGGCTGTGCTGGGTTCCCTGGCAGCCAGCTCCTGGCTCACAGGATGGGGCTGGACCACTGCCACCCAGTTCCTCCCTGTCCCCATGCCACCACCCCCAGTGTCCTCCTCCACCCTGTGAGGGTGCTCTTAGGAGAGGACGTGGTGTGCCTGTGCCATGCAGCATGTCTGTGCTGTCAGCCCT
Source organism: Anabacerthia variegaticeps (assembly GCA_035583185.1). Lineage (NCBI taxonomy): Eukaryota > Metazoa > Chordata > Aves > Passeriformes > Furnariidae > Anabacerthia > Anabacerthia variegaticeps. Next base: position 2,681,864 of record JAWWEW010000077.1, read on the forward strand.
GCCTGCCCTGCCCTCCCCGGTGCTCCTTTGGCCACTGATCACCACACGCAGTGGGGAGATCATCAGGATGCCTGGGACTGGGGGCGGCTGCCACTTTGGTCACGCAGGACAAATGGTGCCAGGCGAGCCCACAGCCGTGGCACAGGCTCAGGGGACACACTCAGCTCCCCCAGACCTTGCTCCAGGCACCCTAGGAGAGGGGACCTTTTGCTGGCATTGGGGGTGCCACAGTGAGGGCTGTGCTGGCACAATTACTCCAGGTGGGGTCTCCTCTTGCTGAGCTGGGAGAGCTGTGGCTACCCATGGCTCCCTCTCTTCCCCTGTTCACAGCCCATGTCGGCTTCCTTGTGCCCTTATAGGTTTGCAGGGTGCAGTGAAGCCTCCAAGTGCCTTGGTGGGGAGTGGGGGGCCAAGGGGGTGATGGTGGCTGTGGCACTGGGCAGGGCAGCCAGTGCGTGCTGCTGGCCATGCAGGGGTTCGGGTTCTGTTTTCCTCCTCGCCTATGAAAGGTCCCATTCATCCTGCTGCAGCAGGCTCAGGTTCTCATCTGGGCTGAGCCAGTCCCTGAGCGTGTGTTAAATGCGGGGGGATTATGGAGTGGCTCCAGTCCGGCCTGTGATGCAATGAAAATATTATGAAAGCTGCTGGGGCTGATGGATGGCAGCCACCGGCCAAGGGGCTGAGCACAGCTCTGGCAGTGCTGGCGGTGGGAGCTCCGTAGCAGCTCCAGTTTTCTCAGCCTCTGAGCGTGGGCTGGGCAAGGGTCCCAGCTGGGAGGCTCCCAGGCTCTGCAGCAGCTGAGCTCAAAGATACCCCAGGCCGTGGTGTTGTCAGTGCTCCTGTTTCTGCCCAGGGCTCAGCGCTAGCAGCTGTCCCAGTCAGGGTGGCACCTAGTTCCTCTAGCTCTGCCCAGTCAGCTCCCCACTTTCTGCACCCTTGGGCTGTGTCCCTCCAGGATGAGGGGTCCAGCCCTGGCCCTGGCCCCAGCTCCACTCAGCACCCTCGGCTTTGGTTTCCAGTTTAATTAACTCGAGCAGGAGGAACATGGAAAAACCTGGGCTGGAGCCTCCCCCGCCTGCTTTCCCCAACAAAGGCCTCATTGAGGCTCGCCCGGCACCCTGCCATGCAGAGCTTGGTGCTGGTGGTGCCCCGGTGGGGCAGAAGGGCCGTGGCTGTCAGGTCTGCACAGGGCAGGATGGCAGCAGCCACTGCAGAGCCCCTGCATGTCCCCTTGGCAGGGCATCTTCTGGTTGGGGTTCCCCGTCCTGTGGGGCTGGTGGGCTCTGGCTGGGGCTGAGCCATGGGAGTGGGGATGGGTGGCCCCAGCACAGAACAGCAGGCAAGCACATGGGCTCCTTGGCCCAGAGCGGTGGGGTGGCAGGAGACCACAGTCCGGGGTGGTCCCAGTGGGGTGTGTGCTGCTTTGCTGGGGAATAGGTCAGACCCTGGCCCTGCACTGGGGCCATAGCAGCCTCTGCTGCTTTGTGTGTATGGAAAGGGGATGGGGACGTGAGAGTCTCTTGTAGCCAGGGCATCCCCCTGTGCTCGGCAGGACCCCATGTACTCCCCTCACCCCCTTGCTGGCTCCCACAGACACGGAAGCTGTCGAAGACAGAGCGGCAGCGGTTCAGCGAGGAGGTGGAGATGCTGAAGGGGCTGCAGCATCCCAACATCGTTCGCTTCTACGACTCCTGGAAGTCAACCATCAAAGGCCAGATCTGCATCGTGCTGGTCACAGAGCTCATGACATCCGGCACCCTGAAAACGTGAGCAGGGACCACTGGATTGGACAGGGACCCTGCTGAGATGCTCTTTGTTGCTTGCCCTGTGTGGCACCTGAGTCTGGATAGCCTTGGCATGGCAGTGGGAGGAGGGTGGGCTGGGCAAGGGCTGGGGCACAGTCTGAGCCCCACAGGTCTGAGCCCTGTTGGTCCCTGGCAGGTATTTGAAGCGGTTTAAGGAGATGAAGCTGAAGGTGCTGCAGCGCTGGAGCCGGCAGATCCTCAAAGGGCTGCATTTCCTGCACACCCGCTCACCCCCCATCATCCACCGTGACCTCAAGTGTGACAACATTTTCATCACGGGCCCCACGGGTTCAGTCAAGATTGGGGACCTGGGCCTGGCCACACTTAAGCGAGCCTCCTTTGCCAAGAGTGTCATAGGTGGGGTTCCAGCATGGCTGGGTTCATGGGGGGCTGCGGGGGCTGCAGGGCGTGGGTGCCCTGGGATACTGAGCTCCACTGCCACCTCCAGGCACCCCCGAGTTCATGGCACCAGAGATGTATGAGGAGAAGTACGATGAGGCAGTGGACGTCTACGCCTTTGGGATGTGCATGCTGGAGATGGCCACCTCAGAGTACCCCTACTCGGAGTGCCAGAACGCCGCCCAGATCTACCGCAAGGTCACCTCGGTGAGGCTCTGGCCCCAGGCGTGGGGGACACTGCTGGCTGATGCTGCAGGAGCCTGGGCAAGGGGCTGAGGACACGGCCAGCTGGAGCTGTCAGGCCTTGCTGCTGCCCAAAACGTGTCACTGTGCAGGTTGTGTGAGTGGCTAAAGCTAGGCTGGGTGGTGAGGGATTGCTGTGCTGGGGCATGAAGCTGTGGGTGGTGGGACCACGGCTTGGCCAGACCCCATGTCCCTCACCCTACACCAAGCACTGCCAGCACGTTAATGGGGTGGAACAGGAGCAGGTCTGCTTGGCCACCCCTCCCTGGGGCACTGTGTCTGCCCTGGCCGGTCACAGCCGGGTCCTGCTGGCTCCTGCCTGCTGGGGTGGAAACCCAGAGCCCTGGGGCATCCTGGCCCGTGCAGGAACATGTGGCCTGACTATGGGAGCTGCTGCAGCACCGGTGAGGTCCTGGGCCAGTTCTTCCCTGGGCTCTGGGAGCCCAGCATTGTGGTGGGTTGGCACAGAAGAAGGTGCTGACACTCTTCGCCCCCAGGGCCTGAAGCCCAGCAGCTTCTACAAGGTGAAGGTGCCAGAGCTGAAGGAGATTATCGAGGGCTGCATCCGCATGGACAAGAACGAGAGGTGAGGGCAGAGCGGGGCCCTGGGTGGCACAGTCCCCTTTGGCCCCCAGCCCACACTGAGCTGTGCCCACCACAGGTACACCATCCAGGACCTGCTGGAGCACTCCTTCTTTCAGGAAGACACAGGGGTGCATGTGGAGTTGGCTGAGGAGGATGACGGTGTCAAGTCTGGGCTCAAGCTCTGGCTGCGCATGGATGACACAAAGAAGCTGCACGGCAAATACAAGGACAACAATGCCATCGAGTTCCTCTTTGAGCTCTACAAGGATGTCGCAGAGGAAGTGGCCCAGGAGATGGTGGGGATGGTAACAGGGGAGCCCTGGGTGCTGTGGGGTCCCTGCAGCCCAAAGTGACAAGCCCTGTCCTGTGCAGGTAGTCCTGGGGTTTGTCTGTGAGGCCGACTACAAGCTGGTGGCCAAGGCGGTGCGGGACCGCGTGGTCGCCATCAAGCGCAAGCGGGAGAAGCTGAAGCGCGCCCAGGACGTGCCATCGCCTGCGGAGCCGAGGCAGCCGCCGGGCGTCCTGCGGCTGCTGGAGGAGCTCAAGTCCCCGCAGTCACCTGGTGCCCCTGCCCCTGCCCCAGCCATCCCTGGCTCCAGGGACTCCGTCTTCAGCAGCACCTTCCCCCCAGAGCCTGAGGAGCCCGAGGCTGACCAGCACCAGCACTTTGCCTACCGGCACACCAGCTACTCCTCAGCTACTTGTGCGTAGGCAGTGGGGCAGGCAGTGGCTGGGTGGGCAGCAGGGGACCTGGGGTGGGAGGTGGGTGTGGGGTCCGTCTCCTGTCCCCCATGGCCCTTCCCCAGGCACCCAACCAGCAAGGGGGTTTGCTCTGCTTCATGCCAGTGCTCCTCCACAGCTGACTGTGAGACAGATGGATACCTGAGCTCCTCTGGCTTCCTGGACTCCCCAGACCTGGCCCATCGCAGCTTTGTGGCTGGGGACCCTGCCAGCCCTCCAGCCACCCGGCCCATGCGCTGCTTCCCCACGGTGAGTGGGGCCCCATGAGCTGGGGGGTCGGAGCAGCTGCAGCACCAGCTCACCCCGTCCTCCCCATGCAGAGCATCGCAGTGCAGCTGCCCACCGAGCGCTTGCCCCCTGCCAGCGGCTTCTCCTCCCCGGTGGACAGGTGAGGCTGGGGGGGTGATGGGGTTGGACAGGGAGTGTGGCACCTGGGAATGGCCACAGTGATGCTCCGGCGCTGGGGCTTCCTGCAGCTACACCTCGGATGTGGCATCGGGCATGAGCGACGGCTGTGAGGGACTCTCAGCCAGCGAGCAGAGCACCAAGCTGCCACCCAAGCGAGCCTCAGGGAAGCTGCTGCGGCGTCGAGCCCGGTCCAGGCTGCGCATCACCAACGTGAGTGCCACGGGTGCTGGGTGGGTGCTGGGCGGGCACTCCCAGGCTGAGCCAGCCCTGCCTCCCATAGATCTCCGACAAGAACGATCGGGTGGTGGAGTGCCAGCTGCAGACCTACAACAACAAAATGGTGACCTTCAAGTTTGACCTGGATGGGGACAACCCAGAGGAAATCGCAGCCGTCATGGTGAGCGCGGGGTGAGGGCGAGGGTGGGGGTCCACCTGGCTGTGCCAGGTGCTGACCAGCCCCTCTGCCCCCAGATCCACAATGAGTTCATCCTCAAGTCAGAGCGGGACGGCTTCATCAACCGCATCAGGGACATCATCCACCGCGTGGAGACCCTGCTCCGCAAGGACGGGCGCAGCGGCACCGAGCTGCCCAGGAGCCCTGAGGCTGAGGGTGGCATGAGCAGCCCCGTGAGTGCCAGCCCGGCCCTGCCAGCGCTGGCAAAGCTGCTGATGCTGAGTGTGGCTGGGGGTGCTGCCTGGCCCCAGGGAGCCCAGGGGGAGAGAGCTGGGGTACAGGGTCCTCCTATGGTCACTTGCCCACTCCTGTGACAAGTTGTGGTGCTCCCCTGCCCAGCACAGCCTCCAGCTCCTGCCCCACAGGTGGTGGGGCCGGGGTGGGGCTTAGCACAGCTTGGCTGGGGCCTCTCTACCCCAGTCCTGGGCTCAGCTCATCCTTCTTGCAGGTGGACCTGCAGGGGTTCTCACGCTCCATCTCCTCCTCATCCTCACTCAGTGGTATGTCTGTGCCCCTGCCTGGGCCCTTCTCATGCCCCCAAAGCCCCATGCAGGGCACGTGATGGCCTCAGCCAAGCTTGGGTGGATCTCATGGGGCATGTCCTGCCCTGGCTGAGGCTGGCTGTCATCCCTGTGCCGCAGACCTGTGCTGCACCAGTCCCAGCCTCCCTGTGCAGTCCCCCGTCCTGCCCTCGCTGAGCCGCTCCCCATCAGAGACTGACCTGGCCAGCCCTGCAGAGCTGTCGGCAGCCCCGGCACCGCTGGAGTCCCCCACAGGTACCAGCACTGGCAGGGCCCGGCGTGTCCATCGCTCGGGGCTCTGGTGTGCCTGGGCAGGGGCAGAAGGGCACCCTTGGGAGCTGCTCCTGATGCTCCTCTCTCTGCAGGTTCTGTGCAGACATGGCCCCTTATCTCGATGGCTCCGTCCTGGCTCACATCATCACCGGCATTCCCACAGACCCCCTCAAGGACCCCAGAGGGACCTGTCCCACCAGCCCTGCCCCAGGCCCTCCTGTCCCCACAGTCTCTCCCCACATCCCCTGTCTCCTGTGAGCCCAGCAGCCCCCTGAGTCCTCCTGTGACCAGCACACCCTGGTCCCCCACCACTCCCCTCCTGTCCCTGGCCAATGTCTTCTCTCTGGCAGTGATGAGTGTGGCCCACACCCTGCTGCCCACCGTCTCCCCCATTGCCAGCTCGGGTGGGCACCTCTACCCACCAGTGCTGCCAAGGCCACAGAGCCTTGTCCTGGGGACCCCACGCTTTGTCTACCCTGACCCTACTAGCACAACCAAGCCAGTCCTGGCTGGCAGTGGGATCCTGGAGTCAGCAGGGGCTGATGTCCCCATTGCCGCGGGGTCCATATCCTTCCCACCCCCAGCACCAGCCTCAATGAGCCCCACAGGAAGCGAGGCCATGGGTGGCCCCCTGCCATCGCTGAGCATGTCCATGCCAGGGAGCCCAGAGGGCAGCACGGTGAGTGTGGGGGTGCAAAGGCTCCCCAGACCTGCTTGAGGTGGAGATCAGTGCCAGAGGGGCTGGGTGGTTGCCGCGGGTGCTGCCCTGGGATGGGAGAGGGAGGTTCATGGCTTTTGGAGCCACTTGGATACAGGGAGGGCTGAGTGGGCAGCGGGCCCCAGGAGCAATAGTGGGGGAACAGGAGACGTGGGGGAATGGTGGGTGGGGCAACTGATGGTGCTCAGGTGCCCACAGGTACTGCCTGGTGCCCCCAAGCCCAGCCACTCACTGATCGTCTTGGAGTCGCCAGCCTCTGCCGCGCCCAAGGCCCGGCTCTCGCCCATCAATGAAGGTGAGGCAGGGCAGGGCTGGGGCTGCAGCACCGTGATGCTCCCACCATTCCATGTGCCTGCACCCCACCAGCTGCCCCTGTCCCCAGCAGAAGCCAAGCCCCAGGTGCTGGGCCGGTTCCAGGTAGTGCCAGCCAAGGACACAGCTGTGTCCTCCCCGGTGCCAGACAGCAGCGAGGGGGAGCAGCATGGTGTGGAGCCGGCAGCGAGTGGCTCCCCGCCACCCACGGCCCCCGACACGGCTCACAGCTCAAGCCACAGCTCGGATGCAGTGCTGGAGGCAGAGCAGCAGGAAGCCAAGGCTGAGGAGGCGCCGGCTGAGGCGGGCACGGTGCCAGTGGTGCCACCAGGGAGCGACCAGGAAGGTCCCGGGGAGGAGAGTGCAGAGAGCACACCGCAGGCCGTGCTGAGCCAGGTGTGGCTGAGCTACCCCCGCAGCTTGTCCTACGTGAGCAGCGACGACACCGAGAGCGAGGACGAGGAGATCTGGGAGGAGCTGCAGAACCTGCGCCAGAAGTGAGCAGGGGCTGGGCTGCACCCAGAAGGCGACGTGGGGGCTCCAGGAGGGGACAGGTCTTCCCACCCACCCCAGGTGGGAGGACGGTACTTCTCCCCCACAGCACTGCTGCCAGACCCCATCTCCTCCCCAGGCATCTGGCTGAGGTGCAGCTGCTGCAGAGTGCTCAGAAGAAGGAGATCGAGGAGCTGTACCTGCGCATGGGAAAGCAGCCGCCGCTGGGCATCGTCTCTCCCGCTGCGATGCTGTCCAGCCGCCAGCGCCGCCTCTCCAAGGGCAGCTTCAACCCCTCCCGCCGCAACAGCCTGCAGCGCCTGGAGCTGGCACAGCCCGCAGGTGCCCACCCTGCTCCCGCTCCCTCCAGGGCCCCGGGCCCAGCAGGGACCCCCAGGCTGGGGGTGGCAAGGCTGGTGCCCCCTCTCAGGGCCGCTGTCCCTGCAGGCATCATGCGCCGTAACTCGCTGAGTGGCAGCAGCACGGGCTCGCAGGAGCAGCGCCTGAGCAAGGGGGTGACCTTCGCTGATGACCTGGGACGCATGGTAAGGGGTGGGGGCTGAGCCCTGGGCGTTCCCAGCCGGTCCCGCGGCTCTCCCGGCTCACGGCCACTTCTCTCCCCAGTAGCCGGCTGGCCCAGAGTGACTTCATTAACTACCTCATCCAAGTGCCTGCGGCCCCGGGGCGGGCAGTGCCTGGATCTCCCGCTTCCCTTGGCCCATGGTGGGGAAGCCTGTGGGCTCCGGGGTGGCAGCACAGCTGGCCTGGGGCAAGGCTGTCCCACGGATGTCTTCCTCCCTTCCATCCCCTCCCTGCTGTCCCCAGCCCCTTTGCTGGATGACACGTGCCAGATGTCCCCACCTCTCGTGGCTTTACCAAGCTAAGCCTATCCGGAGAAGCCCCTGCTCGCCCCAGCCCTGCACCACGCCAACTTCCAGCCCCCTCCCCACACGGGGCCGAGCTCCCTGCCTGCCCTGTGCAGGGGGATGAGCTCCTGCATCCCTGCCAGGTGATGGAGCTGGAACCCAAGAGCTGCAGGATCCAGGAGAACTTTGTTAAGAACTGGCATCCAGAAAGTGTTTTCATAAAAGTGGGTTGAATACAAACGGAGTCTGTGTGTGTCTGTGGGGCAGGACCTGTGGCTGCTGGCCTTGCTGTGCAACAACAAAGAGCAGAGCAGAAAATCCCCGAGCAGCCCCTGAGTGGGGTGAGATCCCGAGCCAGGCTCAGCCCGGCAGCTGCTCAAACACAGGCACTACGTCTCCAGTCAGAGGGTTTATTGTAGGGAGTGGTGGGACCCAAGCACCCCTGTCCTTCCCCCGGGCACAGTCCCAGCAAAGGCCCCGGGGCATGGGCTGCTCGCGGGAGAGCTCTGCGGGGAGCCCCCGGGGCCTTCCCCAGGCCCGCACTGAGCAGGGGGCAAGCCTGAACCCCCCAGGCACGGCTGCCCCATGCTCGGGGCCCGTCCTGCCCCGCGCTCGAGGCCCGTCCTGCCCCGCGCTCGGGGCCCGTCCTGCCCCGCGCTCGAGGCTCGTCCTGCCCGCGGGGGGCGGCAGCTCGGTCACGGGCCGGGCCGGGCCGGGCGTTCCGCGCTCAGCTCGCCGCGCCCTCCGCCCGGGCCCGAGCCCGGGCCCGCGCCGCCTCCGCCTCCTGCTCCAGCTCGTCCAGGAATCGCTCCTGCGACACCGAATAGAAGGTGTACCCGTCTGCGGGAGAGGTTAAGGAAAAGCAGCGGGCGTAGCCCCCGCGCCCCCCGGCCCCGGCCCAGCCCGGCCCCGTCCGGCCCCGGAGGATACAGATGCCAAGCGTCACCGCGCCGATGCCGAGCGCCAGCAGCGTGTTGCGGCCGCGGAGCCGGCGCTGCAGGACGCGCTGGCGCTGGGCATGCTCCACCTGCGCCATGTGGCGGCGCTGCTCGGGGCTGAGCCCCGGCTCCTGGGCCGGGTCGATGCGTTTCGCAAAAGGCGCCGCTCCCGGTTCCTCCGGTGCCGCCATCTTCCCCCGCAGACTCCGCGCCGCGCGGTGACGTCACATCCGGCGGTGGGACGGGCGCGCGCCGGCCAATCGGAAGGCGCGAGCAGCGCGCGGCCTCGAACGGTTGGCTGAGACCCGGCGCGTGCCCGCAGCGGCGCACGCAGATTGGCGGAGAGGGGGTCACGTGAGCGGGAGGGCGTTGAGGCGCGGCACCGGCGGGAGCCGCGCCCAGGGCCGGGCTGGGCCCGGGCCCGGTGCCGGTGCCGGTTCCATCGCCCGGGCCCGGTTCCCTCACCTCCGCCCCGCGACACACCCCGCGGTCCCCGCAACGAGCTCGGCCGCACCGAGGGGCCGTGCCCTCCCGGTGGTGTCTCCGGGCTCCCGGGGCGGCGCTGGCGGGCCCTGCTGCGGCCTGTACGTGTGCGGCCGGTGAAACCATTGTCGGCATTACGGCTGCGGCCCCGACCTGCTGAATGGGGTCCCCGGAGCCTGAGGAACCCCGTGACTGTGACCCGGGCCCCGTGTTCAGCAGGGTCACTCCTGAAATCATCGAGGACACGCTGATGCACTTGGCCACAGAGAACGAGCAGTACCTGAGTGAGCTGCCAGAGCATGCTGGGAGCTTCAAAGACACACGGATTGTGGGTGAGGTGGCTCGGCCACAGCAGCCCCCGGGGCACGTGACAGCCGTACAGTGAGCTTCAGGGGACCGGAGTGCGTGACTGCTGTATCTCTTTGCAGAGTTTATATTCCTTTTGTCTGAGCAATGGCACTTGGACCAATCAACGAGGTACCAAGCAGTGGAGTTACTTGAAAGGTAACAAGAGCCTGGAATACTCGGGCTCTGGCGTGTTCTGTGATGTGGCTACACTGTCCTGCCCTGCTCTCAGCTCTCTGTATACTTTGAGTACATGTGGAATTGCCTTTTTTTCCTTTTCAGCAAAGAGAACTGCTCTCTGAGTTGTTTTGGGTTTTGTAGGTTTATGATCAAGCAGGTAGAACAGATATGGGAGACCTCGAGAGGGAGTGATGAAGGTGGTGCCCAAGGACAAGGGAGCAGCTGGAGCTCTGTGAAGGATCAGATAGTCAACACCTTTGTCCTGCGACTCGTGTCATGCGTCCAGCTCGCCAGCAAACTTTCCCTGCACTACTGTGTAAGCCAGCTTGGCCTGTCCTTGCTTTAGCAGTGTGGTTAAATCTGTAGTGTATTAAGCTCGCTTAAAAACATTAGGTTTCCTCTCTGAAAGACAATGATAATGAAATGCAAAAGATGTGACGTTCCCTGTAGGGCAGGCAAACTGCCACTTGTCCAGTAACAATTTGCAGGGAAAAGTTCCCAATACGGGGATAAAAAGGGCAGGGATAACTGATGCCTGTGGCTGTCAAAAAACTGTGTGGCTACAGGGGTTCACACCTGCCTGCGGAGGGTTTATGGAGTTGAGGAAACCTGTGGGAAAGATCTGAGCTGGATTTCTCATGCCAGCTCAAAGGACAGGTGGGTGAGTTGCAGCCTAGCATTCAGCAGGAGGAGGCAGGTGAGGGAACACTTTGTTTCTACCAAGTGCCTAATTGCCTGGAAGATGTTTTTTCTCTTTTTTTTCATCTTCAGAGAGTGACCAGTGACACAGCTTTAAAATTTCTGCAATCCTTAAAATACTCCTACTCTAAACAGGAATTGCTGGAGTCGGAGCTTGCTGTTTTAAACACTCTGCACTTCCATATCAACATGTCGACTCCATTGGCCTACTTGGAATTGCTTCTGGAGGTTCTAGGTGAGACTATCAATCAGAGTGGAAAGGAAGTTTTTTAGAAAGGTAATCGAGCTGTTACTGATCTGAACCAAAACATCTCATATTACAGATTTTTGCACATGGAACTGTTCAGATTGTTCAGGGCTTCACTTTTCAGATGAGAACTTTGTCCTTTGTAGAGTGTGATGAATGTTGGACAGAGAGTTGTGAGGAGTTTAAAACCCCCAACCAGGTGTAAGGCCACGTTTTCTACACTCACTCACCAATTTCTTGGCCCAGGTGTGACGATAAGTGAATTTCAGAGTGAGTGGAAATATACTGAGGCTGAGGGAGTGTGTGGCATTCAGAGACGGGGCACTTGTCCTCAGAAACCTGTGTCCCTCCCTTAGAGTACCTAACACTTCTAATTCAATTTATTGACCCCAAATGTTGGGCTGATAGTGTGATCTCTGCCAGGGCACAATGGGTGCTTGCTTCCTGCTAAACCCTTACACCAGCTGTGTGTGCAGCTGCTGGACTTCTGCTACCTAACCAGAGAGACCATCTATGACACTTTGCTGAAGATCACCATTGAAAACTCCACACCAAGCAAGCTGCAGGAGTAAGGATCTTACCTGGCTATGACTTTGAAATTAAAAATCCCCTAATGAATAGTAGCATAATTCCTATTATGCCACTTTGGGGGTGTCTTTTAAAAAAAATAATCTGGGGGGCTTTCAGCATTGTTTCTTAATACAGCAGTTGAGAGCAACGCACTTCTCCACAACTGCTTCAGGGGCAAGGAAAGTGTTTCACTTGGTCATAAAAGTCCAGCCTTGCACTGTCAGTTCCAGCTCCCAGTGTCAGGCTTTGGTTTAGCCTGAATAAGCCAACACATCCTGGGCCATGACAACTGCAGCAGCAGGTGCTTTTGAGTTTTACACCTGAACACACTTTTCCTCCTGCAGAGCCAAGTTCTTGACAGTGAAGGAAGATTTCATGCTCTTGGCTGTTGGGATCATCAGCACAGGTGTGTTCATCCTGAGCCCTAGGCGCTGGGAGCAGGTACAGTTTCTGCTGAACATGTTGGCTCTCTAGAAACACAATGCCAAAGTAGTTTATCTGTTTCAGCACAGCAAGGAGACAGGGCTGTGCTGGCAGTGGTATGAGGGAGGGCACATTTTTTAGGGTTGTTATGAGGAAGGTCTGGGCCTGTAATAGCTGAGGGCACGGGGCGGTTCCATGTGTAGCATGTGCTGGCACTGGTGCGTGTCCTCACCTTCAGTGTTTCACAGCCAGAACAAATCCCCTCAGGCAGTGCTAGCAGGTAGAGAAGCAGTCCCAATGGACCAACCCCCTGAGAAATGTGCCTATGGAGCAGTTATTTTTGTTAGTCTGTAAACTCACAGGCTTTAGGCATTGCATCTTTTTTCTTTTTTTTTTTCAGGTTGTGGAGCATTTGAACTGCATCACTGGCATTACTCCACAAAGCATCCTGGAGTTCTCGTACGCGGTGCTGAGCCGCATCCTCGGCAACACCGCACCCAAGCAGCACCCTGGGAACTGTGGGATCAAAGTTCCTGAGGGCAGGACTCGGCCTCTGAAATAGAACCACTTGTCTGCAACTCTCATGCTGCTGACAACAGTCCATCCTCTGTGACACTGCCTGGGCTCCCAGCACAGCTCAGGGTTACCTTTGGTCCTGAGCATCAGGGGTTCTGGAACAGCCTGTCAGTCATGTGTTAATTAGCAAAGCTCATCCTGCCAGGCATCAGACCTGTGCTCTGAAGGGAGGCCCAGCAGCACACTGCCTCTTCGGGGTCCCAGAAGTTTCATTGTAAGAGGAGTGTCTTTTAAGTTTGGTCAAAGTTCCCTTTGACTAAAGAGACCCTTCTGAGTAGTCTGAAAGGTGTTGCTGTGCCTGGGGCCCAGCTGGGACTGGGATTGCTGGGAGCAGCTCTCACACCCACACTACATATGGGGCTGTGCTGTCTCCACTTGCTGCTTTTCTAAAATCCCTGAGTTCCCTCTCTGCCAGCACTTGGAGCACATTTGCTTTTGCCCTACCACAGCCAGTAGTGACCAGCACTGTGATGAAGACAGAATCCTGTCATGACAGCAGGTGCCCAGGCAGCATATCCCTGTGAGTGCCAGGGGTTTGTGCTCTGCCAGGCAGTGCTGGATGGAAACACTCAAGAGTCTGGAAGAGTTTTAGTGTTTCCTCAGTGCAGCCCTGTGCAGGAACAGGCTGCAGGAGGGATTACAAACTGTTTTAAATAGTATCAAACTTTGTTAAATTCAGTGGCACAAAGAAGTGCTGATATGACTTAGAAAATACTTTATTTCAAACTGTTGTTACTCTTTAATGACCAGGCAGAGCTCTGGGAGGTTTTCTGTGTTATTCCTTGCGTTTGTGATGTTGGCCAAAAACCCCAAAAGTACCAGTTTAGCATCCATTTAATAGCTGAGTTTTATTCTGTTCAGCTCAATGATACAACTTTGCATATTGCTTTTCTATAAACTACTTGTAATAATGGCATTTTAAATAAAGTGTCTTGTGGATTTTTGGTATTGTAAACATTTTGTACTGGTTAATATTAAGAGACATCTTAATTTGCTTTTCTCCAAAGTAATGCAGACACCCCACAGCTGCCAGGCTGAGTTCTGACCACAGTTACTTGTTATAGAATTGGGATGAGACCCAGGCAAGGCCCCATTTCAGGTTAGTTAACATGAATTTTAGTGCTTTTGTCCATTGCTCCTCAGAGTTAAACTGCGTTTTAATTGAGTAAGAGCCACCACTGCCACCTGTGTCTTCAATCTTTCCTTTCTCCACGTCCATCCTGTATCACACACAAGGTTTTTTTAGTGCATTTCTACTGTAAACATTTAACCTCAGTATGACATCAAGCACTACGCTTTCAATTTGATGTTCATACTATCCTGAAGAATACTTTGTTTTTAAAAGGAATCTAACAAGCCTCAGGTAAACACCCAAGGGGCTGGCTTTAAGTTCCAGTTAAACTAGTAAATGAATATAATAAAGGATTCCAGATAATTCCAGAAAGCCAGGACTGAAACACCAAGCAGTGCTGGGGACAGTACTTTTTACATTTATGTCGCAACACTCACCTGTAAGGCAAACAAAACCGAGTTTCACCTTTTTCCACTTCCTCCTTAAACTGCTGCACACAGTCCAGGAATGCCACCATGGCGTGGTCAAACTTATTGTCCCAGAAGAACCTCAAGCCTCCTGAGCAGTACAAGGGGAGCTCCTGGAAAAGAGGTTTGTTTTGGGCACCCCAGGCACTTGTTTTAAATACAGTCACTGCAGCTCTTTAACCTTATGTGAGGCTTAAATTTGCCACAGGATGCTCAGAAATGGTTTGTGGCACAGAGTGGGTGTGACGGGTTTTGTCCAAGTGCCTGCCACGTGTGGGCACATGTTCCTGACCACCACCAATCCCAAACCACACCATCCACCTGCCAATCATCCCAAATCATGCCACCTGCCTCTGGCCAGCTATGGTGTGTCATTCAACAGTTCTGTCACTTTTAACAACACTGGGTGGCAGAGCCAGTGGCTTGGTACAGGCTGTGGAGTGAATAAGATATTACCACATTGGAGGAGCTAGGGCAGTCAGCTCTCCTGGAACCTCACATGCAGAGACCAAGTTTATTTCCTGCATCCCCAGTATGACCAGGGCTCTGGCACTCAAAGTCAATGTCCCACGGCTTGCGTGGTTTCTCTTACCTTGGATTTGTCCGTGAGGGACTCCAAATATGAGTGATTGCCATAGGGAACAAGACGGTATCTGAAAGGAGACAGGATTCAAAGGCAGCTCAGTCTGCCTGTCTTTTTCTGGGCTGTAAGTGTGTGGTGTTGTGTTGTACCTCTGAAACTTGAGGCCCATTTTGTTGGCCAGGGCATGCAGCAGCAGCACAGTCTGCCCCCAGGCAGCGTTGATCTCGTTCCACTCCACGGGAACGCTGGGGAGGCGGCCAAGCCTGAAGTTGTTTATTGTGCCGAACTGCCCGCTGTGCCTGCGATAAGAGAAATTAAACTTAAGAGTGCTGGGCTGGGAACAGCTCCTGGCACAAGAACCAAACAGGGGCAATGTCCTACAGCACGGCACACACAATGCCAGACACACACATGGAGGGTTGGGGCATCTGCTTAACAAGTGTATGTAGATACCAGCCACTTGTCCTCTGTCTTCCTAAAAACACAAGCCCCCCTGAGCTACCTGCTCTGTGAAGTCTGATGCCAGTGTCACTGCTGGCTGGCACAAGGGGTCCCAGCAGGGGCTGGTGAAAGAGGCATTTCCCAGTTTCACAGCCCAGCACACCTCGCTCAGCTGCTGCTGCTGGGAGCTGGGACTACTTGTTTTGCTGGGGGGTAACTGTGATCTGTCTTGCACCTTTCCTGTTGAATGCAGTGAGACTTAAACAGCCCCACACTGCAGCTTCCAAGCAAACAGACACGACATTCCAGTGTCTACATTACCAAATGTGAAAGGTCGCATTGAACACGTTGGTTTTCTTTAATTTATCCAGCTGCATCTGGGCATAACGCATCTGGTTGTCCACGCTTTTCAGCTCATCATCCAGCTCCAGCTGTTGTCTCTTGAATTCACAGTATTCTTTTTGATACCTTTGAGTAAAAGCACAATAAGAAGTGCTAAGTGCCAGCTTTTACCTCAGAGCAATGGCTCCATGGGGTCAGTTTGGTCCAACCACTTTCCCTTCTGCAGAGAACAAGCCACTGGCTTTTGAGCACATTTACCAGTTTCTCACATTACAACCTCATTTCTTTGTTGCCTCCAACCCCCACCAGAGGCTCCAGGTGTAGGTCACTCACTGAGCCTCTTCCTGCTCCAGCCGCTCAGCCTCTGCCCTGACTCTCTCGAAGTCCTCAGCTACAACCTTGCGGTTCTTCTCAACGTCCTCCAGCTCCTGGATCAGCTGCTCTTCCTCCAGCGCCAGTTCTTTCAGTTCTGTCTGCAGCTTCTCCTTATCATTCTCGTTCATTTGTTCCAGTATCTCCAGACATCTCCTAAAGGAGAGCAAACAGTATTATCAGAAACAGGCATCCTGGAAAGTCCCTCTGCCAGTCCCTGCACCTCTTGTTGACCACAAGCTCTCCATACTGATCCGCCTTTGAGCTATAGCAGCTTGGTCTGGGGTCACCCCTAGATCACTCACTTGTAGTTCTGGCACTCATTCTCTGTGATGTTGAGCTGTGTGTCCAGCTGGTCCAGCAGAGTGTCCGTGCACTCCTCACACAGCGGGTGATCCACGTCTGTCTGCCCAGACATGATGTCGAAGAGGTCGCCGGTGACCTGCAGGAAGAGTTCGTGTTAGTGCAGGTGAAGCCAAGGCAGCTGCCCGCTGGCCTTCAGCTGCTTCACTTGGTAAAATCTCCTTTGCAGGTCAAACACTGATTGAAACAACCCGGTTCATTGAGCTACTCACCAAGCGAGGCCCTGGGAGGCCAGTGCTACAGCAAAATTTGCAGTTTAGTTTTGCAGGGCATCAGGAAAAACTGATGCTCCGTTCCCAGGGTTAACCAGCTCGTGTCCCACTTGCCTTCAGTCTCCGGCTGAGGTTTTCCATGGTGCCGCCATCCGACGCCTCCCCGATCAGGGTGAAACTGTTGGCGCTTTCTGTTGACATCATTCTTGGAAAGAACGTTACCGACATGAGTGCCGACGGCCACCGGGAGGCGGCTCCGGTGCCAGGCCTGGCCCTGGGGCTGGGCCGGGAGGGGGGAGCACACGGGCCGGGGCAGCCCCTGCTCGGACCTGACCCACAGCCGAGGAGCGGCACACCCAGCGCCGGGAGATTCTGTGTGTCCGAACCGCCGAGCAGCCCGAGGGCCGCAGGGATCCCGCGGGGGAAGCTCCAGGGCCCCGCGGAAACCTTTTCCCTGCTGGTCCCGCAGGCGGCTGGGGCTGCCCGGCGGGAGCGTGGCGGCGGCGGCCGTACCTGGCTGGCGGGATGAACCTCCTGGACACGCCATCCTGCCGGTTCTCCGCGAAGGCTTCCTGGAGGCAAGGGGGCACCGTCACCGGGGGGCCCGGGGGAGCCGCCGCCGCCGCGCCCCGCCGCGCCCGGCCTCGCCGTACCTCCGTCAGGGCGCTCTCCTCTTCGTGCGCGTCCCCGGGCCGGGCAGGGGCGGCGGTCACCAGCGGGGCTGCGGGAGAGGAGGCGTCAGAAGGGCCCGGGCCCGGGCCTGGGCCTAAGCTCCGGCCACCCGCCCCGCCCCGCCGCGCCGCGCTGCGCCGCCGGTACCGGTGAGCTCCTGGATGGTGAGGCGGTCGAGGACCTTGAAGGAGGTGTCGAGCTTGAGCGGCTGCAGGCAGCGCTGGCACACGAAGCTGACGTGCGCGGTGCCGCCGCCGCCCGCCCGCGCTGCCTCCATCGCGCCGCCCGCGCGCGCCCCGCCATCGCCGCGCGCCGGAAGTGACGCGCGACGGGCCCGCCCGCGCCATTTCCCGCGGCCCAGTCCGAGCGGGCGGGCCCGGCGGCGCCTGCGCGTGCGCGGCGCGGGGGGAGGGCGGGGTCACGCGGGCGGCGGGCGCGCGCGGCATTGGCGGGCGCGCGGCGTGAGGTCACTTCCGGTGTGGGCCCCGG
>JAWWEW010000077.1:2699748-2710276 GCA_035583185.1 Anabacerthia variegaticeps
AGGGAGCGCATCACGAGCGAGGTGAGTGTCGCACCAAGGGCAGGAGAGACGCTCTTGGGTTGTTTCATCCTGACGGACTTGAGCGCGGGTCCCTCCTTCCCTGGGAGCACCCAGAGCATTAGCCGCCAACTCGGGGGGGGACCCTGAGCCTCAAGGCTCTCCCAGCATCTTATTTGGTCTTAGGGTAGTTTTGGCAGCAGGAGGAATTTGTGTTCTCTCCCTTTCCCTGCCTATGGACAGATGAGTTCCCCGGCGTTCCTGCCTGCTGGTGGGAACCTTGTGGCCTTGCTACACATCTTTGTCTCTTTCTCGCTCAGGCTGAGGACCTTGTAGCAAACTTTTTCCCAAAGAAGCTGTTGGAACTCGACGGGTTCCTTAAGGTAGGGTGGTGTGCCTTGTGCTCTGTATCCTTTTCCATTGAAAGCAATGTGGCTGGTCTCGTCCTGGGTGTGTTCTGTTCCACCTTGTTGCAGAGACACAAGGCAGCAGCTGGTGGCTCGGGAGGGGTACTGCCTTTTCTAGTTTGCTTTGTGTGATCTCTCACGTTTATCTATCTAAGGCTGTTCCTGGCAGTGCTGGGATCTCACAGGGATGCTGATGGTTGAGCCTGGCCTAGCCTGGCTCACTCACTGGTCCTGGGCAGAGGGAGCTCTGGTCACAGCCTATGGTTAGGCTTTGCTTTTTCATTCATCCTTATTTTACAGCTGAATAAGAAGGCAGTCTGAATCTTTTGTTTTCTCATTGTGTTTAGTGTGGCTGAATTTGTTAGTTCATAATTAAATAACAAATATGGTTTATTTTGCAGGAGCCCATCCTGAATATTCATGATCTTACTCAGATCCATTCAGACATGAACCTCCCAGTGCCTGACCCAATTCTTCTCACCAACAGCCATGATGGACTGGATGGGGTAAGGTTACTCTCTTGGCTGTAATCCTGACTTCTGTTAATTAAAACTGCATGCCTTGCTCTCTGCTGGGTTAGGATATTCTTATTTAATAGCAGGCCTTGGCTCTGCTGAAGGCTTTTATGGATTGGTTCCTCAAACCTGGAAAGTCTGCTGGAGATAACAGTGTGCTCTGCAGTCCTTTTTTGGTTTTAAAGAAGGATGCTTAGAAACCAGGAGTGTGGCAGTAGCTCTAAAGTTTTCCTTATTTCTTTTACAACACTGTTACAGCTTACGACTCGTTTGTGAGTAAAACATTTTGTATATTTTAGCCAAATATGAAAAAGAGGAAGCTGGAAGACCATGAAGAGACCTTTCAGGGTAAGAGTCCTCAAGTCCCTTGTGTTGCTGCCTGCCCCCTGAACCACTGCACCATGCCTTGGGGGTGTGAATCACGAGTCCCATTTGCCCTGCCTTGGCAGCAGCTGCTGGTCCTGCAGGCCAAGGCCTGTCATACAGACATGCTGGTGTGG
The DNA here is from genome assembly GCA_035583185.1 of Anabacerthia variegaticeps. NCBI lineage: Eukaryota > Metazoa > Chordata > Aves > Passeriformes > Furnariidae > Anabacerthia > Anabacerthia variegaticeps. The sequence goes on from JAWWEW010000077.1 coordinate 2,701,168, forward strand.
AAGAGTCAGGCTCCAGCTCTTAGGACCATAATTAGTATTTCTCTGATAGACATAAGTAGTACTTGTTTGAGTTTGGCCTGCTGACAGAGGTAGCTAATCTCCCAGTGGCTTTGTGCTGTTCCTCTCTTTGTATGGAGGGAGATTCCAGGCTTTGGATTAAGCTGAGAGAGAAACTCCCCATACGTGTGCACCAGGAGAAGCCTTTGTGCCTTAGCAGCCTCAAGCTCTTCAGCCACATCTCTGCTCTGTGTTTTCTCTTTTCCTTCCCTGGTGGTCACTGCTGTTATCCTGTGTCCCATTTCCCTTTCTCTACAGATGGCCATGGCCTGGCTCAAGTCCATTTCTGGCCCGTGTGGGAGATGAGGCTCAGGGTGACCCCTTGGTTCCTGCGTGTCTCTTGATGCCCAGGATTTGTCTCTGTTGCAGGTACCAAAGTGTTCGTGATGCCCAATGGGATGCTGAAGAGCAACCAGCAGCTTGTGGACATCATTGAGAAAGTGAAGCCAGAAATCAGGCTGCTCATTGAGAAGTGTAATACGGTGGGTGTGAGCCTGGGGCAAGGGGAGGCAGCAGCACGTTGGTTTTTGCGGTGGAGTGAGCAGGCCCCTCTGTGCTGGAGATGGGGAAAGGCAGGGCTCCTACTGCCCTGTCTCATGGGCTGGGAGGCAGGTGAAGTCCTTGAGGAGCTCTGTTGTTTATCTGAAGGAGGAGGATGTCTGTTATCAGGCCTCGTGAGGCTTGACTTTGCCCTCCCTTTGCACAGGCACAGATGCCTGCCAAGAACTCCTGTGGCATGGTCGGGGAAGCTTCCCATGGGAATCTGGGCCCATGCTGGCTTGAGTGGCATCCCAGCCACGTGGGAAGTGATCTCCTCAGAAGGGTTGCAGGTGTATGTGGGACCTGCAGCAGTTTATTGTGAGCTCTGTGGCAAAGGCAGGGTCCTGGGAAGCTTTTGCTCGTGCTTCTGAGAGAGGTCTTTGTGGCGATGTTGACATTGGTCAGTGTTGTGATCTCTCCACTGCAGGTCAAAATGTGGGTGCAGCTTCTCATCCCCAGGATAGAGGATGGGAACAACTTTGGTGTTTCTATTCAGGTAAGGCACTGCTCTCTGCTGCCAGGACTTGAATCTCCAAGGTTACTTTGAATCTTTCAGTTCATGGTGTTCAGCAGCTGCAGTTATAGGAGTGTTTTAGGTCTTAAAACCCAAACATGAGCTTGATGTGGCACTACTGAGAGGTTGCTTTGCGAGTTCTGCCAGCTGCACCTTCCTGGAGCTAATAGCTTCCTTGTCTTCCTGGCAGGAGGAAACAGTTGCTGAGCTTCGGACTGTGGAGAGTGAGGCAGCATCCTACCTGGACCAGATTTCTAGGTAGGCATGCAAGAGCAGACTTCTTTTTTGGGATTCCCTTGGAAAAGGAATGTGTTTGGGAAAGGTCTCCTAGCTGTTACAGGGCGGCTTGGACCAAAAAAATAAATTCCTGGTGCTGTTTATCTGACTTTAGTCTCTCTATTTTCCTACCAGATACTATATCACAAGAGCAAAGTTGGTGTCGAAAATAGCCAAGTACCCTCATGTGGTAAGTCACTGGGGACACGGAGATTTACATGTTCTCACTGCTGCTTCTTGGGACTCAGAGCCATTTCATCACTGTCCTTTCTGAGCTGAGGGTCCTGGGGGAAGATGGGGATCATACAAGAATGAGGGGCAGCAAACTGGAGGGGGGTTCCTTTGTGGAGAACAGGACCCTCCCTCAGAGCATGGGAGGCTCAGCTGAGCTCGACCCCTCTCTCAACAGGAGGACTATCGCCGCACAGTGACGGAGATCGATGAGAAGGAATACATTAGTCTGCGCCTGATCATTTCAGAGCTGAGGAATCAATATGTAAGAGAAAACACAGAGCTCACACTGGCTACCAGCACAGCAGGGGAGAGCCCTTGCGATCCTGCTGCCGCTCCTCTCCCCTTTCCTCTGAGCAGTCCTGGCGGAAAGCTTGCCTGCTCTGCTTCAGCTCCAGCCACATGAGCTTACTGCTGCTTCTCCACCATCCCCTGGAGATGCAGGTGTTTCCAACAGTGTTCACGGGGCTCTGGCACAAAACATTCCTTCCCCCTCTGTGGGAATCTGTGATCCTATGCTTTTCATACAGTACAAACCAATCTTGGGGTCTCTGAATAACGTTTTTGGTGTTTTGTGCATTGGCTTCTGTAAGGTCTGGCTGAAGGAAGACCTTACCTTAACCAAGTATGTAGTTGCACACGGGTTCAGGGTGGTGTCAAGGGTAGTGGTGCTGCTGTGGTAACCAGTGCTCATGGTGAAAGCTGAACAGTGGATGGCTTCACCCTTCCTGTCTGAGTCCTGTTCTCCCTTTTTGCAGGTCACTTTGCATGACATGATCCTTAAAAACATTGAGAAGATCAAGAGGCCTCGGAGCAGCAATGCTGAGACCCTCTATTAAGTGTCAACATTTGAACTTGAGAACTGTTCAGTCAACTAAAGACCGTCATTGCCTTGGTTTGTTACGTGACTATCGAGATGGGAAACTGGCTGGAAATAGTATTGCATTCTTAGTTAAACTCTAAAGAAATTCTTGCCTAGTTTTGTGATTGGTTTTGTTCAGGTCTCAGGAGCTCTCCCTCCCTCTAGTCACTGGTAGTAGAGGCCATGCCACGTTGGGCGCCCCAGAGGCTGCTGCAGCCAGGCAGGGACATTCCTTCATGCCTTGCTTCCTACCTGAGTGGGAACAACACTAGAGACCAAGTCCTTGTCCTGTCCCATCTGCTGACTGGCAGCTGCACTGGAATCTCTGGGAAGGGGCCAGACAGCCCCAGCACAGGGGCAGGCCTAGTGGCACCACAGAGTGGGGAACCCGCCTCTGCTGCTGGCTGTGGCCAGGCCTCTGCCATCAGCTTTGCACTGACCAGGGACCCTGTCCCTTGGAGTCAGTGGCAGCAGCCATGGCCCAGTGCCACTGAGCAATCTGTACTCCCTTTCTGTCTCTCTCCTGGCTCAGCAGAGCCTATCCTATGGGCCTCGTCACATTTCTCTGGATCAGTGCAGAGCATGAGGCAGTGCTTGAGCTCAACGTGGGCTGGTGCTGTCCTGGCTGTCATGAGCTCAGGTGGCTTCTGCTCCTCTGCCCTTTGACTAGAGCCACTTTCTTGGCTAAAACTAATGTTTCTTCACATACGTCCTAGTGCTCCTTTAGCATGAGATGCTTTTGCCTGGGCTGAGGGAAGGGAGGGGCCGGAGGTCTGATGCTCAAGTCCCAGTATCTTCGCATATGGTCAGACTGAGCCCCCCTGCCCCTGGCAGTGCTCCCTGGTGCCTGGGCAGAGCAGGCTGGCTGCCACAGCTGGTGCTTGGGGGTGAGGGTGGCCAATACCCACCTGGTACCCTGCAGACCTTGCAGTCTTTCCCCTGAAAAAGGGCACATTCCTGTGCCTGATGACTCCACTAAGCTGCCAGAACGTTTCATGGTCCATTACAAACCCCTTTGGAAATGACTGGTTGTGTTGCGTCAGTTTTTGTGTGTGGCAAGTGGGCCCGTAACGCTGCAGGCTTCAAAATTTTCTTATTTATAGTATTTCTACTTAAGTCCCCTAATCAGGGAACATTAAATCATTTGTTTCAGGAACCTCGCTGTTTCCCAGGTCTCGCTGTTACACCTGTATATTCTTATTGTGCAGTAGCCTTAAGAGTTGTGTTAATCATATTGTAACAACAGTGACAAATGGAATGAATTTTTTCCCCTTCTTTTTTTACTTTGTTTTTGGGTTTTTTTTCTGCTTCCACATCTAAGAGCCATGTTGTCTCTTGCTGGTTTCCCAGGGATTTGCCCAGGGTCGCTGGCCCTTGCTATAGACTCTTCTGTTGTTGTTTGTAGTAAGTCAACTCTTAGTCTTCCCGCTAATAAATATTCAGTAACAAACCAACTGCGTTGAGCTGCTGTGTGGGAGCAGCACTTCCCCTCGTGTTTCTTTGTATTGATTCCTTTTAATTTGTTTAGCTCTCTTTGCCAGATGAACGGATGTAAACTTTTACCATGTCAAGAAATTAAAATAAGGTACTTAGAATTCTTTCAAGGCAGCCCCTTGTGTGTGATGCTGGACTCTCGGGCCATGCAGTGTTAGTGTCCTGTTCCAGTCCTGCCTTTCTCAAGTTCAGTTGCTCCATCCCTACATTCTCCTTGTTCCTGTTTTTGACTGTGTTGTAAATGCTCTACTCTGCTGTGTAGGTTGTTCCTGTTCCTTCAGCATGTTTCACACTGGGTTCATGGGCTTTGGTTTGATGGAATCTGTCCCATCTAAACCCTGTGTGGGACTCAGGCCATCCCAGTTCAAATAGACATGGGGACTTTGCACTGTATTTCTCTGAGCCTGCAGCTGCTCTGGGGCTGCTCCTGCTGGGCAGGTGTCTCTTGGCTGTCCTGCAGCACCTGGATGCAGCGCCATGTGTCTGTTGGGCACACGGTCTGTTTTCCCTTGGGCACACAGTCCATTATTCCTTGAGCACACAGCCCATTATTTCTCTGCTCTGTGTGTGTGGTGCCCAAGGAGCAGTGGCCACTCTACTGTCCCCAGCCACAGTGCTCTCTACACTCCCTGGGGATCATCCCCTTCCTGTGTTCCCTCTGTGCCTGATGCACTGTGGCTGGGGCACAGAGGCCTCTTGAAGGTCACTTGGCTCCCTGAGTGTCCTGTCCTCCATCTGCAGGGCTGCAGCCCCCCTTAGCTGCCCCCCTGGTCCAGGGCTTGGTGCCCGTCCTGGCCGTGGTGCTGCTGGGCAGGGTCTGACTGGCCCCAGGAGTGGCTGCCACAGACTGGGGCTCCCAGCTGGCACTTCCTGCTGCCCAAGAACAGGAGCAGCTGCTTGTGGAGGAAGATTCCTGCCCTCTGCAGGGCTCCTGTGGTGTGGGAGAGCCCTGCAGGTGCCTGATTCCAGTGGGGAGTGGGCACTGAGCTGCAGATTTCTGGGGGCCGAGGTGGCTGGAGCTGGAGCCCAAGGGAAGGACTTCCTGGCAGGGCTTGATATGGTGCAGCACAGTCCTGTGGAAGGGTGGAACATCTAGGTGTGTTGTCTGGGCAGGTGCTGGCAGGGAGTGGGGTTCATTTGTGAGAGCTGGGTTGTTAGGAGAGGGGTTGTCCGTGATCTCAGTGCGTGGGGTCAGGGCTCAGGTTCAGTGGTCCTCGAGACATCCCAGCTTAGGTGCAGGGAAAGAGAATAATGGCTCAACAATTATGCACAACCACAGGCACTGCCAGCGGTGTAGCCAACATGGGGAAAGGGTAGGCAGGTTCCACTTGTGTTCTGCACAGCTGTGACCCCACGAGGTGAGGCTTTGGAAGTGGGAGCTTCCCAGAGTCTGAGTCTGGTGTGAGCTTTGCTCAAGCTTTGCCAGTGTCAGGAGTGTTGGCAGGGGTTTTCTGTACTGTGCCCTTTCCCCAGCTGTCACAGTCACCCACTCAGAGTTTCCCCAAGCCAAAAGCTATCTGTCTGGTTTGGGTTTCTATAAATTTCATGTGCTATTTTTCGCCACCTCTACCTTTCTGTGTCAGTGAAATTCAGCAAACTCCTCTTGTCTTCACTTTGTTTGGGGAATGTGGGCAATTTAGCACATTTAAGATGTACTACTGGGCAGTGCCCAAAAGTAACTGTGTAGCCAAAATAAAACATGGGTAGGATGTGAATCCTACTTATGGGATGTGGGGCAGTGACAGGCTGATTGCACTGGGGAGCTGGGATATGGGAAGTAGTACGTGCGCCGAGCAGGTCATAAACAAATTATGCTGCTGTTAGGGAGATGTGCAATTTCTTTAATTCTAGGTTAGCTTTAAGCTACTTCAGGCTTCTTTTAGACAAGGTACACAAGCAATTCCAGTGTGTAGGGTCCCTGAAGATCCCTCATTTCTTTTCATCAGTCAGTTATTGACACAGGTTTCCTGGCACTGCAGGTTCAGTTAATTACTCTGCTTCCTGAAGTTTGTACTGCATGATGGAGGTGGATTTAGGGCTGTTTTGTTTATTCTGAAAAAGAGCTCTAAACCAGAGCTTGAAAACTCCAGCAGAAACAGACAGTACTGAAAAAACCTGGTATCAGACATGGCCTCTGTGACACAGGCTCTGCAGCAGGGCAGAGGCAATCACAGAAAGCTGCCATCCATGTCCCGCAGGCCTGGGGTGTGTGCTGTGGTTGGTTTGTCGTGGGGATGTCAGTACAGATTAGGGTTTCTCTTTCTTTCCAAGCCCCTGACATGCACAGAAACAGGAGTGTTCCCACACTCTATTTTCAGATCTCTCCGAGCCCAGCTGCAGGGTTGAGTTGTGATTTGTGGGGCAGGAAGGCCTGTGGAGTTTATCCAATTCCCTTAAACTACTGCTGTGCTGCTTGGAAAAGGCCCTTCTGTAATTGCAGCCTGTGCCGTGGCTTTGAGGGACTCGGGATGCAAAACCAAGAGGCAAAGTCAAACCTGAATGATCTGCTCTTTGTGTACTTCTTTAAGGAAAGGTGCGTGTGAGCTTTGTCATGCAGAAATGGAGGTTCCGCCATGGTCTCGGCTAAGCTGTGCCGGTGTGTGTGGCAGCAGAACACTTGTTCCGTTCCTGGGAGGCAGGAGGTATGTCCTGGCTGTGCTCCAAACCTGAACTGGGATAGCAGTGCTTCTGCTCTGCACTTCAAGTGAAATGGGCACCACGTTCCAGGCCTACACCAAAAGGGAATTTTTCTTTCAAGCCTAGCCCCAGGTAATCCTCAAAGCCTCACTGACTGCATGGATTGACAGACTGACTTGGAAGTCAGCGCTGCTTTGCCTAACTTGGGGTTACTCAGAAGCATCCAATTCTGCTGCTGTGAGCTGATAGAGCAGGTACCTCTGAAACCTGTGGCTGCTGCATCCCTTGCAGCCAAGGCTCTGTTCTCATCTCTTCTGTCTCTCCCTATTGCTTGTGTCTGTGCTACAGCGAGCCCCTTGGCTGGCACTGTGACCACATGAAGCAAACGCTGTGGCTCTGAGACTCTCCTGGCACAGCAGCTGGCAGAGCAGAGCCATGTGTGTGCTGGCACAGAGGAGACAAGTGTGTTCCGGGCCTCACAGCTGCAGCCTGGGCTAAGGAAGGCTGAGGCTGCCAGTGGTGGTGAGGATAATGGGGCATGTCCTATGGCAACGTGGTGTTCTGCCTCCCAGCATAGTGCCTGAGCACGGCCAAAGGACCACAGAGGGCTGAGCCCCTGGCAGGATCTGCTGCAGAGGAAGAACTGCAGACTGGTGGGGGCTGTCTCCCACCACAAAACTCTGACAGGAGGAGGAAGAGACAGCAAGGGTGAGGTGAGGTGAGGCTGGCAGCAGGAGTGGAAATGTTGGGTTGAATGCCCAGCCCTGGTTCTCTTGGATGCCATGTCCTACTCAGCACCAGCTCAGGGACTGTAGCCAAGGTGGTGCGTCTTGCCTACCCTGAGCATCTGCCGCGTGGCAGGATGGAGCACCGAGTCCTTCTGGCTGCCTTGTCCTGCCAATGCCTTTGAACAGCACCACAAGGCCAGCAGACACTGTCGGTGAGGTGGCAGAGGGCAGCTGTGGCTGCTCAGCCTGGGCACTGTGACCTGGCAGCACCAATAGTGGACACTGCCCTCAGCTGCAGCTGAGCATGGGTTTGGGGTAGTTCTGTCCTTGAGGGAACCTCTTGGAAGCTGCACCTCAGTTTACCTGTGAAACGGAGGCAGAGACAAAGGCTGCACAATCCTGTGGCAATGGAATGCTGGGGATTAATTGGTTCGGAGCTGTTCCGAGGTGCAAACTAAGAGCTGGTTGTTCACAGTGTGTTGGGGCTTGATTCTCATCCTGAACTACATCTCTGTGCCTGCCAAAGTTTTTCTACTGCTACACAGAAGGATGTGTTTTCAGCAAAGGATCCCATGTGGAAGACTGAAAAAAATAAAAGTAACTCTAAGCGTGGAATGGTGCTGCCAGGGAGAACGTTTACAAGGAAGGAGCCTGATAAACAAAGAAAATGGGTGAGTTGCAAAGAGATGAAATTGTACAGTGTAGCAACAATTCCCAGCTTGTCAGAACTTCACAGTGGTCACAGCCACCTCAGGCTGACTGCATGATCTCCGTTTTTACAGGCAGCCTCAGGAAGCCAGGCTGGACTGAAAAAGTAATGGAATTATGTGGAACTTGTCTGAGTCACTGACCCTGCATCTCCACAAGTTCTTTCAGGGCACTGCCGTGGAGAAAGACAGAGGAGGCTGCAGCTGAGAGAGCTGGTCACCACAGGTTTCAGATCTCCTCCCCTAGCCTCTCCCAGTCTTTTGTACTTTCCATGCTAATCCGTCCAGTGCAGCACAAACTGAGAGGGGCACGAGCAGGAAAGCCTGCTCTGAAGGCTGCTGTGAACACTGCCGGACCAGCCACAGGCATGAATGTGAAAACCGTGCTCATCCTCCTCGGTCTGGCATTAGCCACGATATTCGCTTTGGTCTGTGTGTTGCTGACCAGAGGAAAGGCCCCCAGCACCTGCCAGCACCTTCCTCCGGAGCAGGAGGACACCGAGGATGGCCAGAGCCTGGTCTTTGCTGACCTGACACCCGAGGAGCTGGTGCAAGTGGTGCGGTACCTGCAGGGAAACCTCGGGGTGCAGCTGGTTGATGCCTCGCGTGCCAAACCCTCGGACAACTGCATCGCCTCCGTGGATCTGCAGGTCCCCGCCAAGGCAGAGGTGCTGCGGTTCCTGGACGGTGGGGGGGCTCGTCCCCCCCGAGAGGCGCTGGCTGTGCTGTACTTTGGGAACCAGCCAGACCCCAATGTCACCGAGTACGTGGTGGGTCCGCTGCCGACGCCGGTGTACCACCGGGATGTGACGGTGCAGAAGTACGGGGGGAAGGTGCCATACCACCGCAGACCGACGCTGGCTGTTGAATACAAGCAGATTGGAGGGTTTTTAAAGAGCCAAGTGTTCCCCTCAGCTCCAGCTTTCATGCGACAAGTAATGGAGTACGATGGAGCCAATCTTGCCGTTGTGACAGCTGCTCCCCGTGGGTTCCAGTCTGGGGATCGGATCACCTGGTTCGTTTTGTTTCAGAATGTGAGTGGATTCTTTGTGCACCCAGTGGG
>JAWWEW010000077.1:2718544-2737359 GCA_035583185.1 Anabacerthia variegaticeps
CCGCTGCCGACGCCGGTGTACCACCGGGATGTGACGGTGCAGAAGTACGGGGGGAAGGTGCCATACCACCGCAGACCTGTCACTGGCAGGGAGTACATGGATATCAACGTCCTCATCCAGAGGGAGCTGAAAAAGGCACCGCGCTTTCTCACTGCATGCTGCGAGTCTGACGGGACCGACCTGGCCATCCTCACCACAGCCCCACGGGGCTTCAAGTCTGGTGACCGCGCAACCTGGTTTGTCCTTTTCCACAACGTGGCTGGCACTGGCTACTACCTGCTGCCAGTGGGGCTGGAGGTGCTGGTGGAGCACAGAGACCTTCACATCTCCCGTTGGCAGCTGCAAAAAGTCTTCTACAATGGCCGGTACTTTGCCAGCACAGGGGATCTGGAGCAGGAGTTTGTGGCTGGCACACTGGAGGTTGTCAGGCTCAAGAAGACCCAGGGTGATGAAGTGCTGGGCTCAATGAGGCCCCGGCACTTACCTGACTCGCCAGGTCCACTGCACTTTGAGCCCCAGGGCCCCCGCTACAGACTCACAGACAATCGCATCACCTTCCAGGGCTGGAGCATTGCCTTTGGCATGAACCCCAATTCTGGCCCGCGCCTCTTTGACATCAGATACCGCGGGGAGAGGATTGTCTACGAGCTGAGTCTCCAGGAAGCCGTAGCCCTGTATGGCTCCAACTGTCCCGGGGGAATGTCCACCCGCTACCTTGATGGGAGCTTTGGCATCGGCAGGTTTGCCTACGAGCTTGTCCGGGGTCTCGACTGCCCCTACACAGCCACTTACGTGGACCGGCACTACCTGGTAGAGTCAGATACTCCCAAAACCAACCAAAACTCGCTCTGCATTTTTGAGCACGACTCTGCCCTCCCTCTGCGGCGCCACTTCTCTGACTCACAGTCCTTTTACTATGGTGGGCTGCGGAAAAACACGCTAGTCATCCGTACCATCTCCACGCTCATTAACTACGACTACATCTGGGACTTCATGTTCCATGGCAGCGGGGCCGTGGAGGTCCGTGTGCATGCTACTGGCTACATCAGCACCTCCTTCTTCCATGGCCAAGGCACTGACTATGGCAACAAGGTTGGGCCCCACACACTGGGGACGATGCACCTCCACCACATGCACTACAAGGTAGACCTGGATGTCGACGGTAGGTCTGGCCACTTTTGTGCATGACTGTGGTTCACTGTGGCCTGTGGCCCTGCCTGGGATGTGGAGGTTGAGAGGGTTTTCCATTCTGTTTCACAGGGCAGGTGAACTCCCTGGAGACCCAAGACATGGAGTACGGGCTTATCAAAGATCCCTGGAGCATGCAGAACACAATTGAGCGTCCATACCTCCGCCGGGAAACTCTGGAGAGGGAGGACGAGGCGGTGTTCCCGCTCAATGCCCCCATGCCCCGCTATGTCTCTTTTGCCAGTCCCAATCTCAACAAGTGGGGGCACCCACGCAGCTACCGAATCCAGATTGTCAGCTTTGCTGGGAAGCACCTGCCCACCAGCAGCTCCATGGAGCGGGCCATCAGCTGGGGCAGGTGTGTGCCAGGGCTGGGGAGCATGTGGCTCCCACCCTCTATTCCCCCCCCTACCCCTGTGGCCCTGGCTCCTCCTGCTCCCAGGGGTAGAGCTGCCATCTCTGGGCAGGTCTGTGTCAGGCTGCATGGAAGGGTTAAACAGTGAACATGTATGGGTTTTTGACTCTGAAATTCCCTTGAAAAGTTGCTCAATAACATCTGCTCATGCTAGTTCACAGGCAGGAATCTGACCCCAGAACAGACTAATTTAGAGCAACTAAATGTGTTTTTCCCTTTGAGGGGCACCAAGCTGCAGGACTAACTCCCAAGGGAAACACTGGCGTCCCCAGATTGTGGTATCTTCCCATGAGCACAGAATGTGTTTTGGAAAATGCTTGGGATAAGCACAGACCAGTGTCACTGCCAGGGTGAACTGACAGAACTGGAGGAGTCTGTAAGGGTAAGAAGTAGCTGTGGCTGAAGGGAGTGCACTGGGCATTGAGGAGCAGCATCTGTGCCTGCATCTGTTCATGTTTCCTAGCCATGCTGGAAAAGCCATGGGCAGTAAGGGATCCCCTGAAAGCCCAAAGGTGCCAGGGCTGCTGCCCATTACTGCTGTGCTCAACGCTGCCAGCCCTTTCCTCCCTGCCCCAGGACAGACCAGGTCCCCTAGTGTGCACCAGTGAGGCATTCAGCCCCAGTTCACCAGTGCATCCAGCCAGCAATGCCATGGCTGCCCTGCCCTGTGCCAGCATGGACAAGCCCCTTTACTCCCTGTGCTGGCAGGTACCAGCTGGCTGTCACCCGGCGGAAGGAGGAGGAGCCCACCAGCACCAGCATCTACAACCAGAATGACCCCTGGACACCCACTGTTGCCTTTGCTGACTTCATCAACAATGAGACCATCACCAATGAGGTAAGCTGGGGTCCCTGGGGTGGAGAGGAGCTGAGCTGTTGTCATCCTGGCTCCTGCCCCAGACAGAGGCTCTACCTGTCTCGGAGCCAAAGTGAGCAGCCACCCTCCTGGAAGGGTCCTGCTCAGCCTGATAGATGCCTATTCCCTCTCCTGCCCAGGACCTGGTTGCCTGGATCTCCGTGGGGTTCCTGCACGTCCCCCATGCTGAAGACGTCCCCAACACGGTGACTGTGGGGAATGGTGTTGGTTTTTTCCTGAGGCCCTACAACTACTTCGATGAGGACCCCTCAGTGGACTCACCCGACAGTGTCTACTTGAGCAGCGAGCAGGACTCCGGGGTGTGCGGGGCCAACCCCCTCGCCTGCCTGCCCCCCACTGCTGCATGTGCCCCCCGCCTGCCCCCCTTCAGCTATGGGGGCTTCCTCAACCTCAGCCTGGCACCACCACCCGGTGGGGTCTGACAGGCTGGCACCCACTACCCTCTCCCCACCCCTGTGGACAGTCCATGTCTGGCCATCGGGTGGGTGCTTGGAGGGGCTCTGTCACCACCCCGGGACCTGCCCTCCTCCTGCCCAGGGTGTGGGGAGTCAGGTTTTCGGAGGAGCTCAGCTCCCATTTCAGCACTGCAGTGCTGCTAAAGGTGGAACCAAAGCCTCTGAAAAGCAGCCCTTAGGAGTGATTTTTTGATCTCCATCCAGGATGTCACCCTGTGTGTGTGGGGTGCCCACAGCTGCTCCCCTCCTCCGGGATGGGGCTCCTGCCAGCTGCCCAAGGTACATCAGCAGCACACACAGGGTGATGGTGCTGGCCAGGGCTGCACAAAGCCACAGCTGCCCTCGGAGCCCAGTGTGGCAGGAGCAAGTGGGGTGGTGCTGCTGTGGACCTTCCACAGGGAGATGGCAGCTCCAGGATGCCCAAAATGCCCGAAACATCCTCCTCAGCCTCACAGCCACTGCAGCATCTGGGCTGTCGGGCCCAGGTTGCTGCCGAGCTCTGGCTGCTGCCAGTGCTGTCTCTGCAGCTGGGGAGGGACAATGTGCTGGGCTCGCTGGGAGCCCCCAGGAGGTGCCCACGGCCAGCCCCCAGGTGGGCACTCCCCGGGCTGGGCTGCCCCATGTCTGCCCTTCCCAATAAACAGGCACTGGAGTGCTTTCCCTGACCAAACCTGAGTAGCTCACAGGTGCTGCTGCAGCTCCTGAGGCTGGGCCAGACCCCAGCACCGCTGACACTGTGAGCACTGATGTCCTGTAAGGGGTGGCCCTGGCTCAGTTCTGCAGAGATCCCAGTGCCATGGGGGCTGGCACAGCACCTGGCATGGCTGCGTGAGGGTGCCCCAAGCCCTGCTCCTGGACCCCGAGTGCTGGGAGGAGGCTCCCGTTGGGACATATGGGACAAACAAGGGAGTTAATGTGTAACAGCTGTTCTGAGCAGTGTTAATCAGTTCTGGCCTTGGCTGCTGCCAGACGTGCTTAGCCACTGGTGCAGGGACTCTTGCTCCTACACCCCCAGCTGCGTTTGCAGCCCTGGGCTGGGGGATCCTGCAGGGCCTGGAGCCCGTGCCCACTGTGCCAGGCTGGGATGGGGCACCAAGGTGCCTGGTCAGGGCAGTGCCAGCCCCAGAACTTGGCTGCAGAGGCCAAGCACTGGCCAAGGCGTCCCTGGGGGCATGGTGGATGTCCATCCCCTCTGACCTCTTGCTGTAGTGGCTGGGTCTGCCCAGAACTGTGCTGTGAGGGGCTTGAGAAGCCCTAATGTCAGTGGCACCTCGCCCTGGGAACCACCTTGGCTACCTGCAGCACAGGGGAGGGGTGCTGGGCAGAGTGGGCAGCTGAGGCTGTGGCTCAGGCGGAGGCTGCAGTTGTTCCTGGGTGCCCTGGCGTGACAGCAGGGACTGTGCCCAGAGGCTCCTCTGGTGCCCAGTGTGAGAGGACGGCCGTGGCCAGCTGGCTCCCTGCCCACTGCCGCGTGCCCACGTGAGGCCGGTGCTGCCTGGACTCTGCCTGCTGACGCAGTCCCATGCTGGCAGTGACCCGCTCACTGCTGCTGCCTGGCCCGGACCTTACAGCCATCTGGGAATGTTCTGGACCAAACATTGGCACTGCCTGTGACACGCTGTGTTACAGCACCCACTTGTTCTGCACCTGCTGTAGGTCCGTCTGGAGCTCTGTGTCCCAGAGCCAGCTCCTGCCACTGCAGGCACACTCCTCCTGGGCTCCCAGCTGGTCCTGGGCTTGGTATGCACAGACCCAGGGCAGAAATCAGGTTCCCCCAGCCTGGTCCCACTCCTTCCCCGAGAAAGCCTCCCCAGCCAGTTTGCAATGCATGGCCTCAGCAGTGCTGACAGTGTGGCTGCCCAGCACAGGAGCCTGGCATGGTGCTCCTCGAGCTGGTGTCAGACTGGCCAGGATGCAGAACCCTGTGGTGCCCAGGGGGTCAGCAGCTCCTTCTGCCCTAACCTGCCCCTGCTCCACACAGTGAGCTGGGCCAGCGATTTATCTGCAATGCAGGGCATGGAGCAGTGCTGGGAAACCACCATGTGGATCCTGGCAGCTGTGACCCAGACCTGACCCATGGTGTGTGCACCTGGCCATTGCACAGGGGGTCACTGGGCTGCGCTGCTCCATCTTTCAGGCTGGGAGGGAGGAGGTGACTGTTTCTGTCCCACTTCCTGGCCTCTCCCAGCTGTGGCCCCAGGTTTCCTGCAGTGACTCTTTACAAGAGGACTGGAGGGCTAGTCTCCATCCCCCAGCATGTTTTGCCCCATTTTCTGCTGTGAAATCTCCTGTGGAGGATTTATTGCTGATGGTTTCAAAATATTTTTGACACAGAAGCCAAGTTTGTTGCATTCCTTCACGCTGGCCAGAGCCACTTTCAATTGAGGACCCTGGAAGGAACTGTTGGGGAATAGGTTTTGCAAGAGTAATTCTATTTCTTTGCTAACTTCTACTTTGTTGGGGTGTTTTGTAGGTTGGAAGCTCAGTCTGGGGTCTGGGACCATCCTCCTCAGGTGCAGTGAGGCTGGGCTGGGAGGGACAGGGAGGACACCAGCACTGGGCAGGGATGTGCCTGTGGCAGGGCTGATCCTGCAGCATTGCACTGCTTCTCTCATGAGCCATCCGTGCCTGTATCCCAGGGAGGAACGTTTGCTGTGGTTTTGCCTGTCAGACCCTGTGGCTCCCCAGGCTCCACATGGGCAGAGGGAACAGGATGCTGCCTGTAGCCCCACTGTTTACAGGCAGGACTTGGGTGCAGGACATGGCTCTTGCAGTGGCAAACAGCATATGGCAGCGGTTCAAGGACCTTGACCTGACTTTTCTCAGGAGGGAGATAAGTGATGCATTTCACTGGCTGCTGATCATTAACACCTTGCTGCCTGTTCCCACCATGGGCGGCTGCCTGTTCAGCTGCGGCGGGCAATGGCCAAGCACCCCGTGCTGCTGCCACAGGGCTGCGTGTCCAAGCACCATTGCTTGGGGATGATAAAGTTGTGGTGCCCACAGTGCTGCCAGTGACAGCAGAGTGTGGCTGGGGTTGAGGAATGGCCACGGGCTGGGATCCAGCACATGGAATGAGTGGTGTGTTCGGCTCCATCCCCACAGCTGGGGTCTGATAGTGCAGGAGGGATTAACCCAGTGGAGAGGTGCTGGGAGGAGAAATGTCATCCCTATTTGCTGAGGTCCTTTAGCCCCACACCAGAGATCAGCAGAACATGGCTGGCAGCCAGGACCACCCCAGGCCTGGCTGTCTGTGGCTGCGGGGAGCTCCAGTAACCGCTTGGAAAGTTTCCCATTATGTGGAGTCTGGTTAAAATAGGCCGGCAAATGAGGAGAGTGGTAGGCAGCCTGCCCTCTGCTCCAGGCACCCACTCCACTGTCCTGGGCACCCCTGCCATGCTCTGGTGGTGGTTTGTGGGGAGATAGCAGAGAGGTGGGAGCAGCGTCAGCCCTGCACACCACAGCTCTGCAGGGCTGTCACACGATAACAGAGCAAGAGCTGCAGTTCAGTCAGAGCAGCCAAACTGTTGTGTTGGGCAGCCAGAGAAGCTGGGGCTGTGGGATCCCCCTGAGTGAGGGGACGGTGTGAGGCAGGGGATGGTGCTGGTGCTGGAGCACCCTGTGCTCCGTGCGCCCTCGAAACCTGTTTTTCCCTTTTATGTAAGTTGTTCCAACCATGTTTGTAACACCCCCCCCCGTGATGCACCTTTGGCAAAAGTGGTTTTGGGTCCAAAGATCAGTGCTGGGACAGCGACCTGCCCGCAGCAAACAAGACCCTGCAGAGTATAAAACCCCAGCAGCAGAGTGGAGTGTGAGGCAGCCGGAGCCACACCGAGGGCAGCAGTGGCAGAGGAGGATGGAGACCAACATGAACCTCCTTCATGACCTGGGCATCCGGACAACACACTGGCTGCAGCAGCGCTTCCAGGGCTCCCAGGACTGGTTCCTCTTCATCTCCTATGCTGCCGACCTCAGGAACGCTTTTTTTGTCCTCTTCCCCATCTGGTTCCACTTCAGCGAGGCTGTGGGCATCAGACTCATCTGGGTGGCTGTGATCGGAGACTGGCTCAACCTTGTCTTCAAGTGGTGAGTGGCCCTGAGCCACAGCTCCCTCCAAGTGCGTTGGCACAGCTGGACTAATCCAGGCCAGATGGGCACTCTCAGTCCCAATGCTGGAGTGGAAAAAAGACCAGAAGTCGGCTCTAAGCTGGGCAGTGACAATGGTTGCTCCTTCCCAAGCTCTGCAGCAACAGCTTCTCCTCCCCAGAGCCAGGCAGAGAGATGGAGCCTTCTACAAACAGACCCTTCCCATCAGCCAGGGCTGTGGTGCTGAGCAGGAGCTGCACAGAGCCCCTCACCTCAGGAGATCACATTGACTTCCTCCCAGGACATTCTTGCTCTTCCTCTTCAGGGCTGGGGATGGGAACACAGACAGGCAGTATCAGCTGTCAGAACCACACGACCAGCTGGATGTGGTGTCAGGATACCCTGGACCACTCATTGGGTCCTTTGCTTCTTCCAGCTCCCAGTACAGAGCTGAAACTGCATCTGTACTTAGAACCCTCAGGACCCCTTCTCCTTTCTTTTCAGGATCCTCTTTGGAGAGAGACCATACTGGTGGGTGCACGACACAGACTATTACAGCAACAGCTCCGCCCCAGAGATCCAGCAGTTCCCGCTCACCTGCGAGACTGGCCCTGGTAGGGTCCCCCAGCCCTGGTAGGGTCTCCCAACTCCAGCTGGGGCAGTGGGCACTTGCCCAAGGGTGACCTGCACACGAAGGGAGGGGGTGCTGGCCTGGCCAGGGCTGTGGCTGGCAGCCCACTAGTGGCACATGCTCCCGGCCAGCTCTTGAGAAAGACACATTGCTGCTGTGCTCCCCGGGATGCTGGCTGTGCCTGCAGTGGGAGGAGGCTGGGAAGTCCCTGCACAGAGCAGACCTTGACCCTTGGTGCAGATGTGGTGGCTCAGCACAAACACTTGCCCATGCTTAGCTCTGGCCCATGCCAGCTCTGACCTGGGGCTCTCTTCTTGCCCAGGGAGCCCATCTGGCCATGCCATGGGTGCAGCAGGCGTGTACTATGTCATGGTGGCGGCCCTTCTCTCCGCTGCTGGTGGGAAGAAGCAGTCAAGGACATTCACTTACTGGTAAGCTATGCACCAAAACCACCTGTGCTGGGCAGAGGCAGCTCCAGCACCAAGTGGCATGGCCAAGCTCACTGAGGCACAAGGCTGTGGACAGACAGCCAGGTTGTGGCACTCCAGGTGGGATCTGCACAAGATAGGCTTAGTGGGCAGCCAGCCACTGTTTGGTGTACATGAAGGCAGTGCCACTGGCAGCATGAGCTGGCCCTGGCACTGACATGGCCACCTGCCTCTCACAGGGTGCTGTGGATGGTGCTTTGGACAGGGTTTTGGGCAGTACAGGTCTGCGTCTGCCTGTCCCGAGTCTTCATTGCTGCTCACTTCCCCCACCAGGTCATCGCAGGGGTTTTCTCAGGTAAGTGCACTGGGTCCCCCATCCCCTTCTCTGTGGCACTGCTATGCTGGACTGTGGTACCTGGAGCACTGACCAGTGCTCCTACTTTGTTACTGGCAGGGATGGCTGTGGCCAAGACCTTCCAGCATGTTCACTGCATCTACCATGCCAGCCTCCGTCGGTACCTGGGCATCACCTCCTTCCTCTTCAGCTTCACCCTGGGTTTCTACCTCCTGCTGCGGGTGGTTGGTGTGGACCTGCTCTGGACGCTGGAGAAGGCACAGAAATGGTGCAACCACCCTGAGTGGGTCCACATCGACACCACCCCTTTTGCCAGCCTCGTCCGTAACCTGGGCATCCTCTTTGGGCTGGGGCTGGCCCTCAACTCCCACATGTACCAGAAGAGCTGCCAGGGAAAGCAGGGCCAGCAGCTGCCCTTCCGCCTGGGCTGCGTCGCTGTCTCCCTCCTCATCCTCCACATCTTTGATGCCTTCAAGCCACCCTCTCACATGCAGCTGCTCTTCTACTTCCTCTCCTTCTGCAAGAGTGCAGCTGTGCCACTGGCCACTGCCAGCCTCATCCCCTACTGCCTCTCCCAGCTGCTGGCCACGCAGGACAAGAAGGCTGCCTAGGGCATCCCTGCAGGTGACTGTACCCAGGCAAGTGGCCACCCTAGCCCTGGTCTCAGGGGCAGCCACCAGGCCCTGGGTGCACCCCAGCCACTGTGTGCTCCCTGCTGATTCCACACTGGGAGTGGACTGTGGAGACTGGGCTGGCGGCGCTGCCAGGTGGCCCCCATGGCACAGATCTGACCACAGTGTCACTTGTGCCAGTCTGCGGCCGGCTGATGGCACAGCAAGCCCTGCACTCCCAGGACTCCCCTGCTGCCCCTCACACACCCACAGGTGAAGGTCATCTGTCCAGGACCCAGCAGCAGCGGAGGGGAAACCCTGTGCTCCTCTGCAGTTCATGTGGACACAGCACCTCCGCACTGCAGGGCTGGGGACAGTACTACGGGGAGCAGGGTGCTCACCCCTGGGTGCCTGGGGGCTGCTGGCGAGGCAGCTCTGTGACAGGAACAGGCAGACACTGTGACATGAAGATAAAGCGCCAGCGTGAGGGCTCCCTCAGCCCTGGGGTGTTTGGTGTTGTATGTACATGTACACCTGTGTGTGCACATACATAACATGTATCTGTACACACATGACATGGGAGTGTGGCTGTGCACAGGAGGTATTTTATTAAAGCCAAAGATGTGTTTAGCTGGTGAGTTCAAGTGTCCTGCTGGCCAGCACTGTGGGATTCAGGTTCGGCTCCTGGGTGCAGGGCTGTGGCATGGACTCCAGCTGGTGGAGGAAGAACCTCTCTCCTGGGTGATCAGAAGCACTAACACCTGCAAGACACGTTCAAATCACTGGGAAGGGCACTGCCAGGTGGCCCAGGTCTTGGCCATTTGCCCTGCTTTGCAGTCAGACACTGACAGCACAGTGGGGTGGGGCAGGGGGCATAAGCTGCTTTTTGTGCTGTTTATCCAAGGTTTCTGAGTACACCTTGGGGCAGGGATAGGGACAAACTCGTGCCACCTTGCTGCTTACAGAAACAAGCTCAGCTTTGGGAACGACTGGCTTGGCTGGGGCTGTGCTGAACCCCCAGGGTGTGGAGACAGAGCTGGTGTTTGGCTGTGCTGCAGGGCTGGGGTTGTGGTGGTCAGTGGTGGCACAGCCCCCAGTCCCCAGGTGCCCCAATGCTGGCTCTGCCCAGGAGCCGGAATCAGTCTGGTCAGTGCAGGGTCACAGCTGCTCCAGGGCTGCAGCTCAGCTCTCCCGGCCTCACATCCCGGCCACCCCCTCACATCCCAGTTCCCACCTCACATCCCGGCCCCCCCCTCACATCCCGGCCCCACCTCACATCCCGGCCCCACCTCACATCCCTCTTCCCTGCCACGGCCCCGCACTTGCTCCACAGCACAAAGCCGACCGTAGGCCCACTCTGACGACTTTGCAGGCTGTACAGCCCGGCAATTAACTTCTTCAGGAAACATTCTCACTCAGTCTGAGATAGTCTAAAACAGAAATGGAGGTGCAGATGCTTTTCTCCTGCCAAACTCTGTGCATGTAACTCTATCTCCCCCAAAACCACCGGCCCCTGCAGCACTGACCCTACATCCAGCTCCAGGCTACAGAGGTGTTCCCTGTGTGCTGACACCGTCCCAGCAGCTCAGCCATGGGCCATGGCCCCACAGCACTCACGTGTGGGAACCTCATGTGCTGGGGTTCTCCATCCCTTTGTTCATGACAGATAAAGTTCCTTGGGATGGAGGTTTCTTTTATTCTATTTCTCTGTTTATTACCAACATCTAGAGTAAACCTGTCATGCCATTTCTAGCAAGAAGGGGGAAAACAATCCCAAACTACCCATCATACTCCACTGTGGCTCCACATCACCCTTTAGTTCCTCCAGCTGAGACTGCAGCATTTTCAGAGTCTGCCCGGGCAGGGAAGGGCTGCTGAGGGAACACCAGGAGCAGGGCTGCCTGATCCCGAGGGAGTTTGTAGCTGCATCAGCCTGAGAAACTCCTGATGTTCAAGAAAGGACCAATAACAACTGCACCCCAATAAGGGAAAGGGCTGGTACACAGTGGGGAACAACTCCTGCCTGTGGGCTACCCACTTTCCCTTCTGGCTGCTCTCTGCCCCTGCACAGGCCAAGGTGTCAGAGAGGGGGGACCAGCTGCCTCTTGCTGAGCGTTGGTGCCAAGCAACTGCTCCTCAGCAACTGGGGTAAAGCAAAAATCCCCAGTACTGCCAGTGGGAGGATGCTCCTGGTTTTAGCAACCCTACAAAGTAGTTAAGTAAGGACTATTTTAATCCCTCTACCATTTATCTGGGGAAACGAAAGAGCCCTTGTAGCAAAGCACGCATTGCAGATCTCCCCCTTTCTGTGAGCACCAAACCAACCAGTGCAGAGCATGTGCACACCAGCAGTCAGGATCAGGCCTTTATTTTCCAGGAGAGAAGTTGGTGGGGCATATGCAAAACAGGGAAGACTTTTGAGTACTATTTCTTACACTTCAGGGTTTCGATGGCTGATGAATTCCTCGAGCAGAGCTTGCACTTCTCCTCTACGGCTCATCTTGGATGCCTTGCCCTGGAAGCGGCCATGCTTCCCAGCTCCTTTCCCTCCCAGTAGCTCTGCCACCCTGCAGCAACAACAGCACAGCTGCAGCCCAACCTGCTGCAGACAGCAAACACGGATCTGTGCCCGGATTACACCGTGCAGCTGCTCAGTCTGCAACATCGCAATTCTTGCTCATTTTAAACAAACCACAAAACATGTTACCTGGGACCTAAATTCTCAACTGCTTCAACAGGTCCAGCTAGAAGGAAGAGGCCTGCTTCTTTTTCATCTCCCACAGTCAGGAATAGTAGGGTTTCCTGTGGACAGAGGTGGACATTGCTGCAGATTAACCAGTGCCCTCTTTGTTCAGGGGAGGACAGACACTGGCCACAGACTGGAGCTTCTGGGGACAGGTAACCTCAGGTAACTCTCAAAGGGAACCAGAGCTGCAACTCTGACTGTGGCAGGAACAGCAGACTGGCAAGCCCCTGTCTGTGTTATAGCTCAGGTGAAAAAAGTGGTTGTCAGGTCAGTCTTCATCAGCGACTCACCTCTGTCCCAATCTCATTAGCGATGATGTTCATAAATTCAGAATCACCCTCTTTCCTGTATGGATGGGTAAAAAAACACTTCAGAAGGAAGCACAAACCCCCTCTAGAGTCCAAAATCTCAATCAGAAAACACAGGCCTGATCAGGGCTTTTGGCCTCTTGCTCTTAGTATGGAGATTAGGTTTTGTCTATATATGTAAATCCTTGTTGGGCATTCCTGTGGACGTATTAGATTTAAGTTTTTAAGAAATAGAGCTCTCTGGTTTTATTTGAAAATACCAAGGGCAGAGAGAAATTAGATGGATGCAGTCATTTCTCAGCTACAAAACCAGAAGAAGTCAGTGACTGAATTATGAATACATTCCTTTAATTACACAACTTTACAGTGGGCCGAGGCAGTTTAATATTTTATTTACCTCATTTGTACTTTTCCTTGAGAAAACAACCCTGAGTAGGTGTGAGAGATGCAACTGCCATAAAATGTGGGAGATACTGTTGGCCCCTTTTCCCTGAGCTCCCCTGTACCTGTGCAACACAAACAGCTGCCTTGGAGCAGGTTTGCTCTTGAAGTCCCGGGCTATCAAAACAGCCATGTCTCTAAGCAGGTTCAGGTTATTCTGAAAGAAAAGCACATGAACAGCACTGCAGCTGGAGAAGTCAATGTGAATACAAGTGTGTTCCCAGAGGTTGGAGCACTCTTCATAATATCCACAAAAACCAAAGCCTACAATTCAACTCCCAGTTACCACAACTAAAGCTCAGGTTTACAGGAAGTGGCCAAAACCCACTTTTCCAGCCATTCTCATACCTTCTGGAGCAGTTTCACAGAGCTCTGCAGTCTTCTCACAGCCTCTACGTGCTCACCTGGTCCATTTCTGAAAAAACAGGGAGAGTTTGGATCACTTTTCTGAAGGACAAAGGAAGGATTTCCTAAAGGAGCAAAAGCAGATCATGAACAGCCCCAGGAGCTGTACCCTGAGGCTTATGTGGTATCTGTCAGGAGAGGAGTAAATATGAAATAACAGAAGTGAAAAGGGAATTACTTGAGCAGGGAGGTTAGAGCCTTCTCAGTACTGTGACTTTGTTCGATTGACTTCAGCACTCTGTTTCCTGCCAAGAAAACCAAGTTGGTTTTGTTCTTTTTCCCTTTTTCTGTGCCAAGGAGTTTAATAACCTTAAAAAGAAAATCACCCTGGTTAGAAGAGCATTTTGTTTATATACACTGGTGGTCAGATTCCACCAGACTATGCCTTGTGGTGAATATTGACTCTGCCAGTGAAAATAAATTGATTAAAATCAACCACAAGGTCAATATACAAAAAACCCAAAGACAGTGATACAGTGGAATTTATGCAATTCTCTAGTCACAGACTGCACTCTGCAGAGCACCTGATGTCTCTGCTGGGAAACAGACTCCAACCAACAATTGAAAACGCACAAATACTTAAAGGCAGCTCTAGAATTTTATCACCATCTCCCTGCACAGAGGATCTCTTACCCATGACAAACATTGAAAAATATCAGAGCTTTAAGCAGAGGGAACACAGCCAACACCCACCCAGCAGCACCCATGCACCCTCTGCAGAGGCACTGGCAGTGCAGGGATGTCACTGCTGCACACAGGCCTGTGTTCCCTACAAGGGAATGAAGGAGCCTGAGGCTGCCTTGCTGGGGCTCCTCCAGCCCAGGGCTGCCACCACGCCCTTTCCCACTGGTACAGTCTCAAGCAGCCTCTGGATCCCAGGGTTTCCTGGTCTCCTGTTGTGCTCTGTGTGGAGTGTGGCTCCTGGAAGCAGCTTGGCTGTAACCACCCACCTGCAGATCACTCAGGTTGGAGACATGAGTCCCACAGCACATGTTGGAGTCGATGCCTTCGATGTCCACAATGCGCACTGGCCCCACGTGGTCGTCGGGCAGCCCCCGGCTCCTCACCTGGCAGAAGAGGACAGTGACAAACCAGGTGACATCCATGCTCAGTTATTCTAGTCCCACAAATATCATCAGTTCTCTCCCACCACTCACTGTTTCAATTTCAGGATCATCTGCTTCCAGTTCCCTCACTGTCACAGGGACCCTGTCCCGGATTTTCTCATTCACGCTCCTTTCCAGGGCCTCGACCTGCTCTGCTGTCACCGAGGGGGTGTCCAGCTCAATGAGGCTCCGCTGACGGCCCAGCTCCCTGCACCAAGGAAGAACATCGGCTGCTGAAGCTCAGGGCAGCTGGGGGAGGTCCCTTTGTGCAGCACCAGCATCCCACTGCTGGGAATGTGGTCACTGAAACAAAACACAGTTCCCTCCTCTCCCTGTTATGTTCAGAGTATCAGGTGCAAATCAAATCCTTGAGGAGGACAAGACAAACACTAAGTACAGCTTCTCTCCAGCTCAGTCACCTCTCCCAGGACCTCTGAGCCTGAGTGAAATGTCCAAACTGCTTTTGGTGTATTGATGTTCAGGCTCTGTGCAGCCCAGCATGCCGGGACATGCCAAACAAGGTAATACAGGAACCTTTATCCTGCTCACCATGAAGTTGTCTTGAATCCAAACATCTGTTCTGCAATGGCAGTGATGAGATGCTGTCCTGCAAGAGACGTGCAAGCACCAGCTCTGAGTGCCACTGGTATTTTCAGTCGGGCTGTGTATGTCCCCCTGACATTCCCCACAAGAGCTGAGCGTGGGGCACTGTGGGGCTCCTGACAGTGCTCAGGAGAGGTGGAGACAGCGCTGGCCCCCCGGGCTGAGCTTTTCCTTCCAAACCTGCTTCTGGAGGGTGTGTTCACAAGCCAAGGAGAGCCTGCAGCGGGGCACCTGCTGTCCCCAGTGGCGCCGGGGACAGACGGTGCACACAGAGCCGTCGGGGTACCCTGTCCCCTGACCGGGGCGGGGACACGCCGGGCCCCGATCGCCCCCTCCCACAGACGGGCAGGCGCGGTGTTCGGGGCGCCCCCGGTACCGGCCCCGGCCCCGACACCGACCTGAGTGCTGCTGCATGTGGTCGAAGCGGCGCTCCCAGTCCAGCGACAGCAGCACCTCCACGCCGGGCTGCAGCGGGGCCGGCACGAAGTGCAGCGCCTCGGGGCCCCGCCGGGTCACCCGCAGCACCGGCACGTCCCCGATGAGGCCGCGATCGTCGGGCTGCGGACAGGGCCGGTCAGCGCGGCCGGCCCCGGTGCGGGCCCCGCCCGACCCCGGCCCCAGCCCCGGCCCCCGCCCGACCCCGGCCCCAGCCCCGGCCCGTACCTGCCCGCCGCCCTCGGGGAAGAGGATGGTGTCCTCCAGCACCACGTGGAACCCGCGCACCGGGTCCCCGCCGCCCTCGGGCCGCAGCTCCGCCGCCCGGCACGACACCACCCTGGTGGCGAACTGCGGCACACGCGGCGGCACCGTCAGGGCCGGACCGGCCTCCCCCGGCCCCGATCCCGGCCCGGCCCCGATCCCGGCCCCGATCCCGGCCCCGGCCCCCGCCCCGGTACCTGCCGGGCCCAGCTGTCCCGCTGGCACCGGAACACCATCGCGGCCGGCGGGGCGGCGGCACACCCGGCACCGGCACACAGGGCAGCGGCACAGACACAAACACACACACCCCCGGCACACACACACACCCGGCACAGACACAAACACACACACACCCCCGGCACGGGCACACACACCGGGCCGGCGGCCGCGCAGGGGGCGGGCGGTGCCTGCGGGATGACGCGGGAGCGCCCGGGGGCGGCGCGCGGGGCCGGTGCGGGCGGAGCGCTCCCCTTTGGGGATGGATGGGGTTCACTTTGGGGATGGATGGGTTCCCTTTAGGGATGGAGCACTCCTCTTTGGGGATGGACGGCTCCCCCTGGCTGGGGATGGATGGGTTCCCTTTGGGGATGGATGGGTTCCCTTCGGGGTTGGACGGGTTCACTTTAGGAATGGAGCGCTCCCCTTTGGGGATGGATGGGTTCCCTTTGGGGATGGAGCACTCCCCTTTGGGGATGGATGGCTTCCCTTTAGGGATGGAGCACTCCCCTTTGGGGATGGACGGCTCCCTCTGGGTGGGGATGGACGGCTCCCGAGCACACAGCAGACGGCTGCGGCAGTACATGTTTATTGCCCCACGCGGGTAATCGGGCACGAGACACCGCACTGCTTCTGCCGCCCAGGGTCGGGTGCGCTGCCCAAGGCGGGGCACGAGCTGAGGCAGCTCCGCTTCTTCGGAGAACCGTGCCCGTGCTGCCCGTCCGTCGGTGCCTGTTACCGGCACACCGGGAGGCCTCTTCAGCCGCGGCATCCCCGGGGTCCGGGCTTCAGTCGTCCTGTGGGAGGAGCGGGAGGTGCCAGGGACCGGGCCAGTCCTGCACCACCGGTAGCCCCTGGCAGCCCGGGGAGTGTGCCCATGCTGGCTCCGGGATGGGCTGCCCAAGGGGAGCAGCAGGAGCTGCTGCTGGTGTCCCAGAGCTGGGGCAGGGCAAAGGCCAGGCTCTGCTCAGCAGGGTGGTGGGAAGCAGCTGGCAGGTGGTACTTACATCCAGGTCATCCATGGCTGGCGGGGGGCCTTTGTCTGTCACCTTCTCCAGCATCTGGATGGGAAACAAATGGCTGCAACCCCAAATGCCCAGCCTTCCCACCATCCCAAGCATTCACCTGATGTGCCTGGGGACCCTGAGGCCAGCGACCCAGCTCACCTCTGCGTACTGCTCCACCATGGCCCTCTCCACCTCCTCGTCCCCTTCCCAGTCTCGCCAGTTGTCAAAGTCCACAGAAAGCCAGGCTGGCTGTGGGCACAGAGAGCATCTCCTGGGGGGGCGGGCAGCACTTTGGGGACCCACAGCCCAGGGACTGCTCCTACACAGGCGAGGAGCACGGGGAGGACAGGAAGCAGGGGTGTCCCTTTGCCTGCAGGCGTCAGTCCTGACCCTGCCTGTGCTGCATCCTTCTTGCATGGCAGAGGTTTGTGGACTAACCATGATTGTCAGGTTGAGTTTTTTGGGAGCTCTGTCTTGGGGTTCCCCATGGGGCCCTTTGTGTCTGTCCTGGCGGGCAGGTTGGTCCCTGGGAGCCATAAGGTTACTGCGTGGGAGCAGCACACATGCTGAGGCTGGTCTTGGCTGCCAGACATCACACACACCTTGATGTTCTCCTTGGTGATGCGTGGCCAGGCCACTTTCTCCTTCCACTTCCTCATAAAGCACGTGATAGAGCGGTCAGAGCGCTTCTCCCGTGAGTCCTGCCAAGGGATCAGGGGTGCCTCACCTCAGTGCCTGCCAGACTCCTCTGTGGAGACCTGGAGAGAGTTGTAAAGCTAACCCTGTGCAGACTGTGGGGGGCACAGAACCAGAGACAAGTTGTTTCTGGCTCAAGGCAGCACCCCAAGTACCAGGCCCGGGCAAGGTCAGGGCTCTCAGTCTTGTGCTCACCTTAAGCTCTCAAGAAACAGGCAGGATTCAATGCTAAGCAACGTTGCTCATGACTGCACAGGCTGGCTCTGACTCAGAGCCTGAGAGAGGCTGTTGGAGAACAGTTTGTTGGGGGGAAGCCTCACCTTGGAGTTGACCCTGGCGTACAGGTTGATCTCATTGTAGAACTCCACACCATCTGCATTTTTGCAACTGCCAAGACAGCGTAACAGCCTGGCTTAGGAGACGGCTGAGGCTGTGCGTGCCCCGCTTGCACAGAACAGCCCCAGTTCAGGGCCATGCCACGGCTCAGCAGGGCACTGGCCGCTCACCTGAACACCAGCCGCTGGTCCTCGATGGTAACTTTCACGTCCGTGCTGTCCTCAACGCAGAACTCCAGGTACACGTACCGTGGGCGATCGTACCACAGTGTCTTCGCAGGTTGCCTTGGGGGAGCGCAGACCAGCTGGTGTCACCGGTGGGCACTGCCTGTGCCCAGCAGTGCCCAGCAGTGCCCAGCAATGCTCCACAGTGCCCGCAGTGCCCAGTACTGCCCCCGCAGTGCCTAGTACTGCCCAGCAGTGCCCAGTACTGCCCCACAGTGCCCAGTACTGCTCCGCAGCGCCCAGCAGTGCCCAGTACTGCCCCACAGGGCCCAGCATTGCCCAGCAGTGCCCAGTGGTGCCCAGCAGTGCCCAGTACTGCCCCGCAGTGCCCCATACATGGGCCCTGCCCGGGCCGAGCCCGGCGCTGCCGGTGGTGCCAGCCGGGGGTGGCCGCAGGGCCAGCAGCGCTGCGCTCTCCCGACCCGCTCCCCGTGCCGGTCCCGCCGCCCCGGCTCGGGGGGTCGTGCCCGCCGGTGCCTGGGCCCGGCACCGGGTGCCGAGCAGGGCCACCGGGCGCTGCCCGCCCCGTCCGACCGCGCTCACCTCGCCATGGCCGGGCCGACCCCGCCCCGAGCTATTTCGGGCCGGGGGCAGGGCCGGGAGCGGGGCCGGGGCCGGGGCTGGGGTCGAGGCCGGGGTCGGCCGGCCCGGGCACGGCGGGACCAGCCCGCGGCACGGCGGCCGCCCGCGGGGAGAGCCCCGCCACTCTCCCGGGACACCTCCGGGACCTCCCAGGGGATTCGGGACCCCCCTGGGATCCCCGGGACTCTCCCGGGGATTCGGGGCCCCCCAGGACTCCCGGGACACCCCCGTAATTCGGGACTCCCCCGGCATCCCCCTGGGACCCCAGGGACCCACCCCGTACCCCCGGGACCCGCCCCGTAATTCGGGACCCCCCGTGAATTCGGGACCCCCCCCCCCCCGTGAATTCGGGGACCCCCGGGGATTCGGGACCCCTCTGGGACCCCCGGAATCCCCCCCG